>JAMKCH010059398.1:157500-197300 GCA_023653785.1 Ophioderma brevispina | reverse complement strand
AAGCTCGTTCCAAAGCGGTACTTGTGGTGGTACCAGCTGCTATGCTGGACGACTGCTAAGAGGCCTTAAATTCCAAACATCATCTCTGTCCAAGACCCACTTAGGAGTATCAAATTCAGGTAAGATTGTGACTGGTCCGTGAGTGTAATAAAAATAGAAAAATGAACCTAAATTTGTCATCCCTTAAAGCAATAGTAGCACATTTTTTTTGAAGAGGCCCCCAAATTTTTTCAAAAATTTGGAGCATTTTACACAGTTGCATTGGGAACTGGCTAGTAAAAACTATACCTGTGAAATGGTTAAGCTCGAAAATGACTATTTGTCTAGAAACGAAGGGCAAGGAATTTTGTACTAGAATATTATTATCGGGGATCCCGATAATTAATTAAACGGATGCTGGAAACGCATTCCAATGTGAAATAGACTGGGAAATAGCGCCCATGTACGGTCACGCTCATCCATTAGTTGTTTTTAATAGTTCAGCATGTCAAGTTAGAGGTTATTTTCTCGAGGGTGGCACTATTCATCATGGACGGACAAACGTAGCAATCTCCAGTCCTGCCGTTTAAAAGTCCAATCTGGGATCCAGTTCTAATTACAAAAATCGTTATTTTGTGATTAAATACGCATTGTGTAGATTCCCGTTCGCAGGTATAGTTTACTAGACAATACCAAAAACGTAACTGTGCAAACATTATCAAATTTGAAAATTGGGGGCGCTATTCAAAAAATATGCTATTTGCTTTAATTTTTTCTAGAATCATTTTGCATTCTTTATAGACCTTTTAAACTATATAGCTATGCAGGCAGTGTAGAACCCTCCATATAGGTTTCATTTAGAACCATATGAGAGTCCTTAAAGAAAAAAAAGTTTTGTGATACAAATGGTTTGTAAACTGGGCGTTTCTAAAGCATTTATGAACTTTTTGGCTAAGTAACTTCTTGATAACTTTATTCCCTATCCAAAAAGCCTCAAGTTGTGAATATTCCCTGACAATTTGGAATAGATAAACTGAGAAAGAGAGCCTGTTTTGTTTGGCTGGCATTTGGACCACATTTTGTGACAACCATGTAATTTACTCCTCTCTTATACAATTTTCAGTGCCTTGACAAAATTGCTACATTTATTCCATTCTTCTGTGGAGTAAAAATCCCAATTGTGCATATGTACGCTTATAATTTTAGTGGAATAGATAAGCAGCTGAGAGAGAGCCTGAAGATGGTATTGTATGGTTGGCAAAATTGGGACAGTTAGTGACAACTCGGACGATTAACTCCTATCTCTGATGTAAGTTTTGCCCTTTTTTTATGAATATTCATAATTTTAATTTTTCTTTTTTGGTTTTTTAAATATTTCATTAAACCCTAACAAAAGCAACCAAAACAGCAGTCTTAGGATTGAATGAATCTCTCACCTACTCTTGACCTCAAATGTCTTCACAGCCTGAGCTTAACTGCTTGATGTGACCGAGGGCTATCACTTTCCATATATACAGTGGTGTGCGAAAGCTGTTTTGGGGTCATGACTCTTAAGAGACAGGAGAAGATTTCCAGAAAGACCAAGCTCCCCCAATTTTCTTCGAACCCCGGTTGTTTACATATTTGGAATGCTTACCAATGTATTAAATGAGATCACACCTGAAGTGAAAAAGCAAAGATGCCGTCTTTTGTAATAAGATGATGATTGTGTTTCTGTCGTGCACGAAAGAAAGTCAAAGCACTTGGTTTCTATGGGAACGAATACGATAGCAGGCCAATTCAAAAAAAGGTTGTGGTTTTTCTTTTGCGCCTGTTAGTCCAAGATAAACGTTCTCGGAGGTGGACTACACGATCCAGTTGAATTTGAGAGAATTTGTATCTAAAAAAAATCTCTCTGTCACTTTAAGGGTCAAATTCAGGATCGTAACAGCCTCATGAGACCAATATACAGTAGGGTCATCATCATCATCATCAGCCTATGTCCGTCCACTGTTGGACCAAAGCGCAAAACATTGTTTCCCATGCTGGATTAAGGCCACTTCCACGCTAGCTAGTGCGGGTTGGAAACGGACCTGGTATACCTAGAGTAAAGTGTGCAGGTAACAGACCAGGATGGTCCCCTACTTTTTTCTGCCCAAAACTTTTTAATGTTCGAATGATCTCGGACACACGGGACCAACAGCTTTACATGACTCTCCTAACCAGAGGCATTGGACACCCATTGCATACACTGCAACATTTTACGCCAATGGGTGGGAGCAGCGATAAGAAATTCCAGATAACACTGCTGCCGCAATTATGCCAATTTCCGACTTTATAAGAACTATTTGAGTTATGACCAAGAAACCGACGTTATTGTATTTTTGTATTGAATATGACCAAAAGACCAAGGGCCGCTCGATCGACCTTATACTCTGCCGACGGGTCAGCGCCTTAGACCACTCAGCACCTGGTAGGGTCAATAGGTAATTAAACCTTGAAGGCTTATGTTCATTAAGTCTACAGCATAAGTTACGCCCTCCACAGTACAAAGCAGTAAGTTGCAGTGGCCTAATTACACAGTCACAGTCAAGTGCAACAAATTATGCTTCCCTGCCCATAGAAATACCCTGGTATTCACCACCATAGAAATGCCACAGAATGATCCTTGGGGATATAGGTCATGGGTTGTTCAAGGATATGAGGTTAAAGGTTATATGAGGTCATTGTTTACCAAAAAAAAGTGGAACTGGACTATACCAAGTTCAAGAAAATGAAATTCATTTCCGTACACCATCCATTAAAAATAATTAGTGTTTGCTCGTAAACACTTTTAAATACATTGAGGTGTTATCATACAGAAAATAGATAAGATCTATATGTTTGTAAAAAAATTAGTTCTCAGAACAGTAAGTGTGCATATTATAACTCTGTGATTAGGTCATACGAGTCCAAGTTACTGGTCGAGTAAATAAATCTCTTAAAAAGTCAAACATCATTATTTACTTTCAAGTAATTATGCCACAAATTTTATGATTGTAAACTCAACACATGTTTTATTCACTACATTTAGAGCCTAGTACTATGGCAATTACTCCTTAAGCACTTTTTAAGTTAAACACTTGTTGGTAATTTACAACTTAAACAGTGCTTCAGAAGAAATGTTTATGGTACTCTTAATGGAAGTGTTTCAAACACAATGTGTGTGTGGTTATAAAATTCACAGCTGATTATTTGAAAAAAATGAAGATTATTAGGTGATGCAAGAAGGGGGGTGTCTGATGAAAAGTCAATTATTCAAAACTTGAAATATTTAAACATAGATTAATTTCAATAAACAGTCAATATGTTTAAAGTGTTTACAGTGTACCAAGGGGCTGATCAATACATCAGGCAGGGGCGGCACCAGGGTAAATCATAGGAGGGACCGAAACATTACACGCTTACCTCATATAGGTAAAAACCCCTATTTTTACACATAATTGTTAAACCCCCAGTTTTCCGAATTTGAAATCTCAGGGGGACCAGACCAACCTTGCCAACCCCTGGTGCCACCCCCCATCTTGGGTGTGAAGGAATTGGAGGGGAAAATTTAAAAACTTTTACAAGTCAGGAAATTGGAAACCTGTCATGTTCCAGTTAAAAATGGGAGAAACCACATTTTAACAGTTTTGATAAATTTGAGCAAAAAGGGGAATCAGACAAATTTTTAGGCTATATGCAAGGAAAGGAACATAATGTTTCATAAAAAAGATGGATTCCCCATTCCCACATGCAGAATATTGAATATAATCAGTCTCTCTAATCCGCAAACTTTCCTTTTTTGTGGCCTAACTGACAAATTACGTGGAAAAGCCTTTTATTTGATCATCATCACCTGGCCATCTGAAAACAAATTATTCATGTGAAGTAATTAAAATTTGCCATGTTTGTAATTCAAATGCAAAATTCAATATTGCAGATAAGGTTATACCACATTTTACAGCAGCATTGTGGAGTATGTATTTGGATATATTACAAAAGTAAGAGGTTAACATTAGCACACTATAGGGGAGGGGGTGTTCATGCAGTAGTATCAGCTGATAGCGCCTGTACAGCACTTAAAATTGCCTTCACTGTGTGGGTTCAATGGAGAAAAATCACTTAAATTGACACTAAAAATAATTTAAATAAGTCTAGAACTTCTAAGAACAAGGGGTGTAAGTTTAATTCATGAACTATCCTATAGTGAACACCAGGTTTTGCGGCGGTTTTAGCACCGTTAAAGCACCAAAGAAAATTTGTGGAGAAATTACAAACCTTCCCTACAGTAAAGAATAGGAGGTTAAATGAGGTCACAACCAAAGTGTTACATGTTCCATGTGCGTGCTATCACAACTGCACACACAGGATTGGGATCATTTATGGCATGAAGTTTTGTCTCAGCTAATACTTGGGGTACGTATTTGATTGACCCCTCATTTTAAAGGAAAAAGTAATTTACTTTTCAGTGAAAACCCGTTCAGATTAAACTAATGACCGTTAAAATTGTGAACATTTTACAAAAGTTCAATTAAAACGCGAGAGAGCCTGAAAACAAGAAATCATAGTAATTAATTGTACATGCACATGTCCAGCACATGACCAAAAAACATGGGCCATGTTGAATCGTTGATTTACTAATGTCTACTGATGGTTATCGTGAATCACACATTTTGTGAGGATGCTCAAGGTAGATGTGGCTACACAGAGGGTTTGTGTTGAGTCAATCCATAATGCACCAGTTTTGGGAAATTCACGTCATTAAGGTCATGTGATCCACAAAAAACTATTCTTAACAATAAAAACCATGACTGTTACACTCATTTAGGCCACAAGGTTGCTAGTATTAGGATTTTTTTTTAAAAAAAAAGTTTAGTGTCTGTGGTTTTGAAACTTCTTGAACACTTTTTATCCCTAAGTACTGACATATGTTTAGAGTCCAGTACGGTATAGGCACATACAATGCCATTGGGGCATTGATTGGAAAAAACCCTCTGGATGCACATATGAATGAAGCAACTTACAAAAAAAAAAAAAAACTTGCAAAAAGAAATGTTTAGAGATTAAAAAACACTTCGTGTCCATTGTAAACATTGTTAAAACCAAACATTAGCCATCAAATTCCAAAAAACATCATGTTGAAACATAGCCCATGAATATGTTGTAAACATGTTTGCATGTGTACATGTACAATGTTTAAAACATGTTTACACTAGTAATGATTAAGTGTTACAGATAATACTGTACAACATTTTTAACATGTTTACAAAACAGGCACGTACGCCAGGGGGGGTGGGGGAGTGCAGTCGCACCCCCCCCCCCAAATTCCACAAAAGGCGAAAAAGGTCCACTTTTTGGCAATTTTTTATAAAAGTCCAAATTTTCAGAGGAAAAATGTGACGAAAAAGTCTACTTTTGGTGATGAGATGTTAAAATGTCCAAAAAGGGACCATTTTAGGGGGTTACATCCCTTTTTCCAAAAAAAAGTTCCACTTTTTTTTCGAAGACACCCAGCGCACCCGCCGTAAAAATCCTGCGTACGGCCCTGTTTACAAAGCAAAATAATCCCAGTGACAGAATGGTACATCATACACATCACACTGGTCACAGTTATGATCGAAATACAGTAGGGGAGCAGAAGGGGTGGCCAAGGCAGTTTTCTAGAGGGTGAATTGGGTAGGCTTCTCCATAGACACTGTACAATGAGTCTTTGGAGGGGGGGGGGGGGCTGGCACCACATTTTCCATATGTTGTATTTGTGATGAAAATCACAGTGACAGAAATGCCATATACTAGGGGACCAGGTTGCAATAATTATTGGTCAAAATGTATTTTTTAGCCAATCACCACTGATAAAGAAAATGTGTTGGGCTGAAAAGGGCTGAGATTAAATATTTGAAAGCTCCATTTCAATTGGTTGTTAATATGAATATAGAATTTAATAACCATCAGAGTGTTGTATCAAAGGCAGATAGTGCCAGAGAGTTAAATCTTACACCACCCAATATGACACCATACAAACGCAATATGGCTTGAAATGGTATCCTTATTTCAGTAAACCCATCTCGTCGTCCACCACCCTCACGTCAAAGTTCAACCTTTACACCATCTTTTCATGCATACGGACGTGCAAGATTTTACATTTATAGTTAACGTAAGCTAACGCACCCCCCTCCCTTCGACCTTCCCCGTAGGATGCGGCATGCCAAATCCTGAACAGTGATGCATATTATTGCTACACTCACAATGCCACAATTGCAATCTGACAAAAGTTTGTGCTGCAATATTCACCAACCTATTTCATACCCACCCCTATCTTCAAACATGTCTATGTAATGTAGCATTTCCAACTTTTGTCATTCTTTGAAGGGGGATGTCAACCGATCAATCAGGTCTCTATTTTGGCATATCCATTGACAGGAAGGTGGGGAAGGGGGCACGTCCCCCACCCCTCCTCAGGTTGTAATGAAAGCGAGGCTGGGGCCAGGCTAGGGCTATAGATGGGAGAAAGATTTTGTTACAATAGTTGGAATGTATAAGTATTGCAGTGTCTTAATAGGCTTCATGTTTATCTGAAATGTACGAGCTGACTAATATGGCATACTGGACTGAGAATAATAATTTAAATAAACAGAGTAAACAGTTTAAAGGCACTATCAGTGATTTGCTAAATCAGAAAATAGATTTTTGCATGTCTGTAACAATTATAGGTATCCCAACATATCCAGCAAATGATAGGACCAGAAGCAACCTAATAATGACAAAATCAGAAATTTTAGTCATCACTGTCCGTACGGACACTTAATACAACACGTAATTGAATGGAGATTAGTATCTTTTTTTGAACACTGCCGTTTTCTTCCTTTTCTATCCATTTTTCAGTTGGAGAAAAAAACTTATGAGAATTCTACTGACTTACCCCTCATTTTTAAACTATTCCTGCAAATTTCAAATATTGGACTCTTTTGGGCAAATCACTAATATTGTCTTTAAAGGGGCATTTTATGAACCACAGCCTCATCCATGACATAATTTAAAAAGTTGAGAATTTTGTGTCTTCAGAACCATTAGCAATATTGTCCTGTAGTATTGTATGTGCACTTAATCTTCCATCATATCCATGCCGATTTGGTTGGGCCTGCAAGAAATGTGAATTGTGTATTTTCTGTCGGTAAACAGACAGAAATAACAGCACAGTGGTCTTGTGACACATGCATTTGCTCATAACATCAAAACACACAGCTAGATTTAAGTAATTTTTAATAAGCTTTTCTCAAGGATATCTAGTTAACCATAAGCAAAACAGAAGGTACTGGAATAAATAAGGACCAATTTCATAGTGAACATAATATTCACATAGATGAGGGACAAACTATGAAGACAAATGAGATCAAGAAAGAAAAGATGGGGAAAAAATGAAAGGGACACAAGGAGATTTTTTTCTGAGGATACAAATTTCCAAAATTTGCACTTGAAATGAATACCAAAAAAAAATCAAGTTTTCAAATTGCCTCCTATTCTAATCAGTTATATGCACTAAATATAACAACCATGCATTGAACATGACCATGGTTATTCTACATAACGTGGGGGGAACATTCCCCCAGGGCCGCGCTGGAAATTTAGCTCAACCTAATGGATAAGCAGAAAAGGGAACGAAGAAAGAGTTAGAGATAAACGATTATTTTTTTGTTTTTGGCCATCTAGAATGGTTGTCTAAAAGGATGGGCATCCAATCTTTTGAGTGGTGGATGCCGGCGCGCTGGTTTATATCCACCACGATATTGGATGCCCACCTATGACACCACTAATATGGCCAAAACAAAAATCTCATCTTGTATTCTCATTCTTATTTTAGATTGTGTAATTTTTGCATTTATCAACATAATTATTTGTCAAAAATAATTCTAACATCATTATTTTTTTATTCATTTAAATAAGTGCACCCCTCTTGAAAACAAATCCAAGTACCAAAGTCATCGCGCGGTGATCGTCACGCTGGCTAAATGCACTCCTCATGCTAACCGCGAACGTGCATACGCACTATACCCGCTGTTTCCGCGTGCTGTAACTTCGACTACAAACTACACCGCATAATTGCTGCACGCACTTCCATCTATTACCACCCAGTAATGGATGGGTGTAAGCTTTGACCTAATCCAATCAAATTTGTTGTAACAAATAAACCGGCAACTGAATAAGAATGGAAATTAAAGGAAAGCAACTATCAGTGATTTGCCTAAATCAGAAATCGAACAAATCATAAAAATCAGATTTTTGCATGTATGTACAATACAGTATCCTAACAATACCCTGCAAATGATAAAACAGAAGCAACCTAATAGGACAAATCAAAATTTGTCATTACTGTCCGTACGGACACTTACTACACAACTAATTGACTTGATAACCGTAATCTTGGAACATTGCCCGTTTTCCCCCTTCCTTTTCTTCAATTCGTCAGGTGGAAAAAGTAACCTATGAGAATCCTACCGCCTAATCTTCACTTTTAAGTTATTCCTGCAAATTTAAAATATTTTGACTCTTTCTGATATGATTCGCTGATAGTGTCTTTAAAAGAGGGAAGAAGTGAAGGGGTAAAGGGAACGAGAGAGAGAGGGAAGGCAAAGTTGGAAAGAGAGGGAAGGCAAAAACTGTAGTAATTTGAAATAATTGTGCATCCAATTGGCAATCAAGGAATTACAGTCCTAACCTTCTCAGTGAAAAAAAATAAGGTCAACCGGTCACTGTAGTGGGACGGGGAAAAATGAAGGTCGGGTATTTTGCGCCAGGGCAAAAACCGCTACACATTGGGAACAGATTACTTCCCCTCCCCAAACACCTACCCCCTCCTGGATAATTAGTATCCTTCCACACCAATCCTTCACCATGCAGTTATTCCACTGAGGCTGCCGAATTCATAGGGTGGTTGTACAATACTACATCTTTCCCCCTCCCCCGAACAACCAATCTCTGCTAACAACAACCCCAATTGCACATGAATTCATCCACCACGTGGGAGGCAGTTACTCTCTCATTTCACTATTAAACATGTCACTGTAAACAAAGGCCAAACCGCTGACAGCTTGGCAGTTTCCTTTTTTTTTCACAGAACTAATCCATTATTACAGACCAAACTTCTCTGAATTGAGTATAGCAGTGTCCCGTTTTTTATTATTTTTTCACATGTAATCCGTTCAGTTGCAGACCACACAAAAAGTAGGTACTATGTGCCTTGTTCTACTTGCATATTCATCCTAAACGTTAGCTGTCACCTTATCATGTAATAAATTTTGTACATGTATCTACCTTGGGGTTGGGGGTTGGGAACATCCTGGGAATCGAACCCATGACCCTCTGCTTATGAAACTCAATACTTTGCCACAATACTATGCTACCTACAGGAATATATGAGAATTTTTAATTTATATTACATTAATTTTCTTTCAAATTAATATTTTGCAATTAAAATAACATCATACAAAACATTAAAGGACATGTATGTTTGAATTCCGAATATGTTAATTAAGCTATTGTAATAATTTGAAAGTGCACTATTCTTTTTTTTTGTCCTATTAACAACCTGACTGATTAATTATGAATGCAGTTGCTTGCTGCTAAAAACCAGCAAACTTTGTTTTAAAATGTGTAAAAAAACATACAATTCTAACAATGCTCCTGGTGTTGGGTGGTGCACATTCATACAGAATTGTTCTCATGAATAAAGTGGATACCCACATACAAATGAAAGTCTTTTTTTTGAACAGCAACCAAAAAGCAAATCTGAGAAAGAAAGAATGTACAACATAACCCTAAAACAGAGCAAATCACTAAACATTTAAATTCTTATCCATTAAAACCTTAATCACGACTTCAGCAATAATGTAATCTAAGAAGATTATAGTCAGAAACTAAATATTCTTCCAAATTATTATGATCTTGACCCAGTTAGTCCCCTGCAAGTTATTTTTGTCACAAAGATATCCATTTTTTTTTTCCAAAATAGTCAACAAAGTAATACATGTGTTAACCGTATTCAGATCGGCATGAAAATGAGTACAAACGCCCATTCGTAGTCAGTGGTTTGGGGGAGGATTCGATCTCAAAAACCACTGATTTATGTTTCAAACCTATACAAAATGCACCAGTGTTCAAAGGGTTAAGTTATCCAGATGATGAACAAAACAAAAAGTAATCTTTCCCAACATTCATATACGCAAGCAGGCGCATTTTGAAATAATCGGCCTCAAAGCACAGATCACACAAAAACAAACCCAACGAAAAAAGGGAATCTGACCATATCAAATGAATGCCAATTGAACATTACGAAACCTCAAACTAACAACTTCCGTGTACAAGGTGCGCGCATCGTACGACGACCCAAACCCGGCTGCAGCAAGCTCCTCATCTTATTTTGCTACTGTGACACTCCCCCCTCTGCAACGGACTATGCATAGTTGCGAAATTAAGACGCCTGTCCTCCCCGTCGGCAATTTAACCCCATATCTGTTTCTGATGTTGACTGTATTATTAGATACGTACATTAGATATTAGAAAACACTTCCGGATGCGGGCTAAACGGGTCGACAAATGAATAAGTTTGTTTATTATTTGGTGTGTGCAGATTACTTGTAATACATTGTAATTTAAAGTGCAAAAAAGAGGAAATGATGCGATATGTCTTGTAGTGATATGAGGATATGAGAGTTTTTTGAGGTAGGGAGATTAAATTGCATGCCTTTGTAGGCTTATATATTGTTAACCACCTTGTTTGTAGGGCGGTTCATTTTGTTCCTTAAAGAAGTCATTTCTCTTCTTTCTCTCTTTCTCTATTGTCCCCATCTTTTTCTCTTTTGTTTCACACTTCTCTCTCACTCTATCTTACTCTATATCTTGTCTCGATATGGCTCTCCCGTATTTCTTTTTCTTTCTTTTTTTCCTCAATTGTCTTTCTGTCTGTCTCATTTAACATTCTTAGTAATTAGTCTATGTCAATGTGGACTTATCACACTTGAGTACTACTGACGGCGATTTCATTGGTTCATCATAGGGTTAAATATATTATTAGCCATCAGAGATACTGAGAAAGGTGGTAGTCTTCACAGACTACGTACCATGAAAGAAATCAATATAAAAAATTTAAAAATGGAATTTTTTTTTTTTTTTAATTCCTTATCATGGCACTGCGCAAGTATACATTATATTATCATCATAGCTCATATCAGCAGCATCAATTGTCATCTTCACATCATCTCCTTCGAGATCTGTGACTCTTGCCAAAAGTCTTTATCCTCTTGCAGCTCCCAGTTTCCATTCAAATGAAGGCCGGTGTCGCTGCATAAATCCTAAATAAAACATAAGGTAATTAACTGTCTTTTATTAAAAAAATTTAAAAGCTGTTTTTTTTTTAAGTTGACTATTTTTTTTTTTTTTTGGTAAATATCTTGACTATATACAAGATAAAAAAGACATAACAAAATTGTATTAATTGGCATCAAATCTTTTACATCAAACAATCTTAGTCAGGCTACACCTGGTCAGTCCTGCTTTGTCACAGATGATGTGACCCCAACCTGGCAAAACAAATGAATCAAAGTACATTATAGAATTCCGAGTGCAGTACAGTCCTATTGGCTCATCATATGGGGAGAGCTTGGGAGAGCATGGTCCGTGTTAGGGGTGCTTGCCTAATGGCGCAACATATACCAATCAAAATCCCGGGTTCGAATTCCTCCCGGTGGGTCACTCACACAACACTTGCTGGTATTCACTCGGGTGCTCAACTCTGGACTGGATTTAATCTGTATACGAGCTATTATTAAATACAGAATACCGCGCTCCTCCGTTCATCTGGAATTGGGCAAATGATCATGAAGCATCCCGTCCCTTCGGATGGGAATGTTAAGCCGTCGGTCCCGTGTACAGAGAGTCACAACTGTACATGTACATCGCAGTCAGTGTCGAATAAGAGTAGGGTGTAAACCCCTGACTGTTCCCAATCCGCCCCCAGCTTTAAGAAAAAAAAAAACCGCGGGCCATGTTAGGAGCGTCCGTATCATAGATACACGCGGCCCCGGATCAGCTTACACAGTTGAACAAATCCTGACACCACCACAAGCCATTACGAATGACTTGTGGACACGAACGAACGATCATAGGGAAAACATGAGATAGCCCTCTGAGTAACCAATCAAAATAGTGCTTCTATATTTCTGTGTAAACCATACCACCATTCTTACAGTATCTCTGATTTGCTCATTATATGATATTACCTTCCAAGTAACCAATTGAAAGATTGCTTAGATGCCGATGCACACAGGTCATGCCCAGGGGTTAAAGAAACATTGCACATTTTGAAAAGAATACATCCTCAAAATATTTTGTTTATTTCATCTTTATCTTGGGTTCACATTCAGAGGGAAATTAAAGTATCCCTCTGTTCTTCCCCCAGTAAAATATGTCAAAACCCATATTTTGCATGGTTGCAATTCTTTTACATATATATACTCTCATCTGAAATGAATAAGTCCAAATCATCACCTTTATGTGTAAATGGAATGAATTTGTATTAATAAAACACCCTGGGGGGAGTGGTTTCATTTAGAATACTTAAGCTGACAGTGTTGAACCACTGTCCACTGTCAAGAAAATACCCTTTGTATGCACACTGTTTGACTGCATGATTTGTCACCTCTGTGTTCATAGAATCAATTAGCGTTTTTTCTATTGAGCATCCAGTATTTTACCGGTGAGATATTTCCCCGGTCAATAGTGTACGATAGTAGAGAGAGGGCAATTTCTACTGGAGCGAGCATTTGGGGAAAATAGCCGACTTCAGTGACCCAAGTGAAATTTGCCGGGTACAGATCATTCATGGGTCAATATTGCAATGCATTGTGGATTGACCCCCGTGCCCGAGAATGATAGCACAGTTCTGTAATATTAAGTTGTTGATTCATGATATTTCGCCCAAAATCTGATGTCCAGTTAAGCGAGATGCTTAGTTACTTCAGCACCAAGCATTACGCTATAGAACACAACGAGCACAGCGTATTTTTGTGGCACTTACAGTTGTTTCACTGCTCATACATCAACCCGTGTGTTGTTGATCTAAATTGTAAGTCCCGCCGTTGCTTCAGTGACCCAGCCAATTTCCAGTTTCTCTACTGCATGCGCACTGATGCAGAGCGGGGTCTTTTTCTATTGACGTGATCCGGTATGTTCTCGGGTAAAAATCCTTCCAAACAAGGATGGTTGCCAGAGAGAATTTCCCCAGTAAAAAGTAGCAAAAACCAGAGAAGGTCATTTTCTATTAACCAGTTTTAATCCTTTACCCGGTTTGATCCGGAAAATATTGCTCAATAGAAAAACGCATAATGAGTGTGAGTCCATGATGTTCATGAAATAAGTGAATTTTTAACACATTTGGTGATCAAAAATGACAATGTATTTACAATAAAGGCCAAAATCATAGAAAGTCTTTAGCATCATACAGCACTTTTGTGTAAAAATATGTTTTTGTTCTTCCTTGGTCTTAGTCAATCATTTGAGAGCAAATTGAAGGAATTTTATATTTTATTAAAAATTAGTTTGTGTCTTTCTGTTATCGTACAAACAAATACTTTGAGACCGCACTTTTTGGGAACACTGTTCCCTTATGAAGGCATTGAATTTATTTGGAAGAGCCAGTGCATGAGTATCACATGCATAGCACATAACAACCATGTATTGATCATGACCTAACCATGGCTTTTCTAAAAGAATTCAATACCCCCATATGGTAGGCATACACTCAATTCCAGCTGGGCCTTCCATAGCGGGTGTAAGGAACTCATTTGGAACAGCCCAAATTTGTACTACTTTACAAATACATTATTAGTTGAAATTATTCTCTTCCATTCTGTTTATTCTTAACTCCCACAGTATACAAAATAGCACACTTAAAATATTGATATCATTTTGAGTTCTTCTGAGCTGACCTTTGCTTAAACACGTATGAGCTTGAAAGAGGATGTAACACTGATTCTTTTAGTGGATTAAAGTTGTAACAAGTTTTCGCTGCCCCCTAGAGACACAAACAGACATGCTTGTTCTTAATTTGCGGTTCAGAAAAAATCCATTATGTTTCACAACCATTAAAATTATGCCCCGAATCGATGACAATGTTGTAATACACTGTCAAGAATAAAATGTAATTGTTATAAGACAAGCTTTCAAATATTAATCCTTTTATTGTGTCAGGAGACAAAAAATGGCATCAAAATTGTGTAAATGAATAAAATATGCCCATCAACCTAAAACATTCACTTTGCCAGAGATGAATTGAACAAACAAAAAAAATCCAGTTATGAATAACTAAATACCCATTGATTTATGTGCGATTGGAACTAGATCATCACGAATTTGGGACAAAAGTTTTCTCGGGAACGACAATTATAACAAAAAACCATGATTGGCCTGTGAAATTTTCAGCCGGGGATTTGATACAAACGTCACAATTCGTTTTGTGGCGAGAGATATGTGCCGATAGTGACTTAAAAATGAAATTTGAAGATTTGGGAACTGTCAGCGGGAGTAACGGGAAGTGAAGTGAGGGGTGACAGCTCAAAATGGATCGAGGGTAGTAAACCGATACAAACACGGCTAAACCAGGCCTCGTTTCTTCAAGTTCTCTTTTAATGTCTTAACCTCAATAGCACGGCTTATAATGCCATAATTCCACTCAGCCAAAGTTCCCTGACCCTATTTCCCCATGTACTATAGAACATGACCCCCGTGGTATTTGGGAAATTATTCTCAGCCAGGACCCTCAGCTGCAAAAAGTGCACTGTTGGCTTTCAACTGATCCCAATACTACAAGATGGGCTGTTGTTCGAAAACTATGTACAAACCAAGGGCAAAAGTGGCTTTGCGATTTGTTAATTATACATTTAACAAGTAGTAGTTGCGCAGGACTGTAGTTCGTGAGGAGGACATGTGAAACGATTGAAGGAAACTGATACCGGACCAGTCCTGATATGTAGTGAGAGCAGAACAAGGCTTTGGTTATCCCATTATCAATATCTTCATACTCCCTTGATTTGCATGGGTAATTTATGAGGCCCGAAAGCAGAATTCCCCAAAAGGATTTGCTCCTTTCAAATTGCGAGGGTTTTATGTTTGTTGAATGTTCCAGTCAATAACTGTTAGATGTGTTTTGTGTCATTAACTGTACGTTTAGTATGTTAAATTTTGTGTATTGGGAGTGCTGATTGGTGTTATGAGGCATGCTCCCAGTAGGGTATGTTATCTTTTACGGATTGTCCCTATATGTAAATATAAAAAACATATTCCTTTCTGTATTATAAAATGTGCCCAAACATTAAAAACATAACTTTTTTCAACAATACGGTGATGGATGCTATGTGTTAAGAGTCATCGTATACTCTTCAAGAATTTCGTCACTCCAAATTCCATGGTATGGGTGATGTCAAATTCCTTGTTACCAAGCAAAATGGCTCTATATGCATACTCTGAAAGGTTATGGTGTGGAATAAGAACTTTGCAAACGTGGGAGTGAAAAAAGGGGGACAGAAGGGGGGGGGGGCTGGTGGACGGGGGGGGGTGCAGATCACTTGTTTACTGGTAAGATTTTTAAATCTACCATATAGAGCATTTATCTCAAAACTGGTGGCAAAAAAAATAGTGGTTGTGTGTGGGGGGGGGGGGGCGGCTGGCAAAGATAGTGTGTGGTGGGGGGGGGGCGCCTGAAGATAGTGGACATATGGGGGGAGCAAGTTTCTGATTTGGTGATATGACCTTTTAAGGTTCAGGGTTGAACAGCCAAAACCCATCAAACAATTCAAGCAGTCCACCTACCAGGGGTTGATATGCATATGAATTGTATAAAATATATATGATCGTACCCTTACAGTGCAGTGCAGATTATGTCAATCATAGAGTGATTTTGTGAAACGGTGTAAAATATACGATGATGCATTGAATTATTAAAAGGTATTGTTCGCGCAGTGTAAATAGACACAAGAATGCTATCAAATGGTTGGAAAAGAGTCCCACATGAATGCATGCCAGAGGATGATTGAAACCAATCCAAATGAATTGTAATGTGGCCTATATTATCCTCCTAACACAACTTCACCATTCAAGGATGTTGAATGCTACTTTTATGTAAGTTAATCATGTGCAAATACACATGAAAAACCCATGCCTGAGTTATGCTAGCGTAAAACATTGCATTTGATTGAATTAACAGCGTGTTAAGATCCCAGACAACTGTTGTTCATGACCCGAGCTCATGGCCAATTGGAATAATCCATTTAATTGGGGAAGATTTAAATAAAGCTTCGATTTCAAAGGCTTTAGGGGTGGATTTTAGAGGGGATGTAGGGACCTGAATTTGAACCCCCCAATTTGCAATAAAGAGTCTTTGCTTTACGAGTAAAAAAAATCCAGGGACCTTTTGCAAGGCGGAAGATAAACAAAATTCAGCCATGTGGATGAGGATCTGTAGCCCTTGTCCAAGGGGAGTTTGTTTTCAATGAAGTATTGAGATCCAATTATAGGGGGTCTGTGCAAATGGATATAAATCTTTTGATTTTGCCAGGTTTGCCCACTCTGAACAATGCCAGCCAACTGCAGTGCTTCCACTATAATATTTGGAATATGTACTCTTAGTGTGGAAGATGTAATAAAATAAAGTCTGCCATGGAAGGGTAGCTTTCAAACTAGGTACCAGTGGCTTTCCATTTGAAGTGCAAAGTCCACCTGTGGAAAACTTAAATCTTCTAATGGAGTAGCCTTATGAGCAATGTTCTTGCATTGCCTTCTGCTTATAGAGAGCTTCTTACAGATGTTGGCATCACTGGTTCATTAATCTCTTGATTCAACTCTTAGGACTCAGTTTGTGGTGTTGACTATAATTCTATTCCTGTCCTTAAACGGTGTCCCCCAGGGTTCTGTTTTAGGACCTCTCTCATTTGTTATTTTTGTCAATGATATTTACCTCTCTTCTTTTCTTTAAACAGCTGTTTGTCCGATACCACCTTCTGTAAGCACATTAGTGATCATTTTGGGGCTGGCTGACTTCCAATTTGTGATTGGTTCTTCTGTCTCATCGCATTGCAAATCCATCCAAACCAAGATTATGGTCATCTCTGTAAATGAAGATTATGGTCAGCTCTGTAAATGAAGATTATGGTCATCTCTTATAAATGAAACGATTATGGTCATCTCTGAAAAGGAAGAGTATGGTCAGCTCTGTAAATGAAGAGATTAGGTAGCTCTGTAAAGAAGATATGGTCATTCTCTGTAAAGGAAGATTATGGTCAGCTCATGGGAAGGAAGATTATGGTCATCATTAAGGAAGATATGGTAATCTCTGTTAAAGGAAGTTTGGTATCTCTGTAAATGAAGATTATGGTTATCTACTCTACAGAAGATTTGGTTACTCTCGAAAGGAAGATTATGGTCATCTCTCTAAGGAAATTATGGGCATCTCGTAAGGAAGATTATGTCTCTTTAAAGGAAGATTATGGTCATCTCGGTAAAGGAAGATTATTGGTCATCTCTGTAAAAGGAAGATTATGGTCATCTCTGTAAATGAGATTATGGTCATCTCTCTAAAGGAAGATTATGGTCATCTTGTAAAGGACGATTATGGTCACTCTTAAGGACGATTATGGTCATCTCTCGACAGGAAGATTATGGTCAATCTCTGTAAATGAAGATTATGGTCAGCTTCTAAAGGAAGATTAGGTCTCTCTGTAAATGAAGATTATGGTCATCTCTTAAGGAAATTATGGTCATCTCGCTAAGGAAGATTATGGAAATCGTCTCGAAAGGAAGATTATGGTCATCTATGTAGGGAAGATTATGGCCATCTCTCTAAAGGAAGATTATGGTCATCTCTCTAAAGGAAGATTATGGTCATCTCGTAAAGGAAGATTATGGTCATCTTCTAAAGGAAGATTATGGTCATCTCTCTAAAGGAAGATGATGGTAATCTCTGTAAAGGAGGATTATGGTCATCTCTCTAAAGGAAGATTATGGTCATCGACTCTAAAGGAAGATTATGTTCATCTCTGTAAAGGAGATTATGGTTATCTCTATAAAGGAAGATTATGGTACTCTGAAAGGACTCTTTTCCTGATGCCTTCTTACCTCAAGCAGAACTACCAATTTCAGCATAATGGCTTCTACAAATTTTTCTTGGCCTTTGGCTCACTGACAAATATGGAATGTTGGTTTGATAATCAAACAAAAGGCCACAAATCATTAGTTTCATTTACATGTCTTTCCTCTCGATCCCATTGGCATCCATCATTTGTAACCTTGATTTTGATTCTTCCCATCCTCCCAGTAGGGCTGTAAGACTGCCATACCAAATAAACCCTGACCAAAAAAGGCGTGTGTCCACCCAGAAATTGCCTGTTGCATTATTTTAGTCATGGAATTATCCTCTAAGGATATTGTCCTTGAGTAAGGTATTCAGTCTCTCTCCAGGTACTGTGACATTACCACACATTCCCACTTGTTATAAATTGACCAATTGTGTCATCTCCATACCCACACGACTTATCTTCACCCCATCTTGCACTACCTTAAAGCCATAATATACATTTTTGAAGAGCCCCCTCAATTTTCAAACGTTTTGAGTCATTTGCATAGTTTGCATTGTAATTGGGCTAGTAAAATATACCTTGAAGGTAAAGCGTGAAGCTTCTTTATTATCGCATTAAGAAGAAATTTTGTAATCGAATAATTAATATCGGATCCCTATAATATTTAAATGCGCTGAATACACCATGTACAGCTCAGAATTCATCGATTAACTGTTCCGTTGGTTAACGCAAGTCAAGTTGGATCATTTTGTGCATTCATAATGGACCGACGAATTTCATGTTTCCAACCCTGCGGTTGAATTATAGGATTGGGGATCTTTCACATCTATTACAAAATAATTGATTTTGTGATGCATGCACACTGTGAGCATTATCATTTCTTTGAAATGTGAGATATTACTTGCATTCTCCATACTATTAAAACCATAAGCTCTGACTATATATCAAATGTTTACTCATCAAAAATGAAAATCCGACTCATCTCAAACCTCGGAATTGAGTAGTTTTAGGTTACTTTTTTTAGCCAGTTCTTTAAATAATTTCCCTCCTCTCATTTAATTGCTGCTTTTGTCTCTGTGTTATTGGCATGTTTTTAAACAATTTTTGTTTTCCTCTTATTAGTGCATTTTGGCATCTCTTCATTTATTGCTCAGGGAGTTTTGCCTGGCATGTAGCTGATTTGTTGTAATATAAATAAATAAATTGACATGTGTGGCTTACACACTTGTTACAGCTTGATACTCAAATATAGTCGTCTTCCAGGCACTACCTTTTTTCTTGCGAATAGCAATCATGAGATTCTTGAGAATTGCAGATCTTGGACGAAAATTTTAAGGGGCATTTTCGACTATAATCTCACAACTCTCAACTTCTAACAAATGTTTAAAGGCAAACCAGTGATGCTAAATCAGATAATCGAAAAATCAGATTTTTGCATTTTGTACCAAATACAAGGATCCTAACATACCCTGTCAAATGATAGGACCTCAGAAGCAACCTGAATAAGGACAAAATAGGCATTTTAGTCATTGCTGTCCGTACAGACACTTACTACAACACGTATTGATGGAGATTCATATCTATGAACACTGCCGTTTTCTCCTTTTCTGTCACCAATTCTTCAGTTGGAAAAATGTAATTTCGAGAATTCTATGGACTTACCCTTCATTGTGTAAAGGTCCATGGCCCGATCGCTTTAGCCTCGGTCACCGACCCCAGATTTTTAACCGGAAGTTGGCCAAAATGTTTGGTATCCAAAAGCTACTATTTTTTTTCATTTGCCCTGTGCAATCTTAGGTCTAACGGATGTTTGGTTGGGGGAAGGTATAGTGAAAATGTTCCACTTTTTAAGTCGACCCATAATAATTTTACACATTACTTTATGGGGCTTACAAAAATCACGTTTTTAGCTCTCACATCAAATAAGATTGAAAATCGGCGCAAAACTTACGATGGAGTTTTTTGGTGTGAAGACCAATCTATCCAGATGAAATTTCTTATACTTAAATCGTGCCATCCTCCATTATCCTATTTCTGCAAAATGTAATCGGTTTTGACTCTTTTAAATCACTGGATGTGTCTTTAAATTGTTCATACCGTATAAAACCATTGGCCTGAAGTATTTTTGTATGGCTAACCCCTGATTAATACTACCTATCTATGATACATTCTGGTCTGATTGGCTCATTAACATTATACAACATTAGATAGTCCTCTGATAAACCAATCAAAAATATTGCGTTCTACACTCTATGTAAACCATAGCGCTATTCCAGAGTATCTGTGATTTGCTGTCCTTTATGTAATAATATGATGATTTAGTAGTTTCTGTCTTACACGACATTAAATTTATAGTATGGTTTCCTATATGGACGATTAGGATAGCAGACCAGTTCAAACCGGTTACCAGTTTTCTTTCATGCTGTTTGTCAATAAACTTCGAAACGATTCTCGTATATAGTGTTCTACAGCGATCAAGTGCAATTTTGAGAGAAATTTGTATCCTAAAAAAATCATCTCCTGTCACTTTAAATGCACTATTTAATGTTTGCTGTCCATTTGCAAAAAATTCGTCCACAAAAACGGATTGTTGTTGTTGTCCATTCACCAACCAACAAAATTCACAGTGCTTCTTCCTTTAAAAAAATGTTGGAAAAGTTAATTACTTTTTTGTTGACCCCAGATATTTAAGAAACTGCACAAATTTCAGCAAATTTATCCACAACAAAGATGTGTGTATTCTCTTGTAGGTGACTGTTGTAATTCTGGCACATCCTTTCTTGTATATGGTGTAAAAAATACGCTAAAAAATGAAATTTGGGTCGATTCTGGTGATGCGTATTTGTATGAGCAGTTGTGCTTGTATTACAGTACCCCGTAGGCCACTGTGTTGTAATATCTGTCCGTTTAGGGACAGAAAATGACAAAATCCCAAATTTCCCACGGAGGAGATTGAAGTTGCAGATAAGGCTGTATGACCTAGTTTCATATGCAACTCTTATAGCTTCTTATGATAGCAATGGTGTTTTCTTCCATTTTGAATGATGATTGATACGAAATGAGTTTGTGTGTATGCTATGTGTGTTTTCTCATTGGTAGCAAAAGTTCCAAAAGATTTTCCCACTTCGTTGTAAAGACCTCCACCTCCAACCACTGGCATCAATTTGTGGAAGGCTGGGTGACATTCCCTCTCTAAATTTAAACAAGAGGAACATGATGTTTGTTGGTATCTGTCTTGAAATGTCTATTTTTTGTAGTTTACAGATTAAAGTGACCCGATTCAGGGGGTAGGACATGCCAACCTAACAGCAACACCAAATTTAAAATGGCATCAACTTCCGGCGTAACCAGAGCGCTAGTCTTTTTCAAAAGCTTAACAGTATATCATACGGTTACACACAGACTTGACTAAAGGCTAGGCCTGGTCACGAATATTTAAATCTAAATGATCGTTATTAGAAATTACACTATTTTGCAGCGGGGTTAATCCACTAACCCAGACGGATTTTGAAGTTAATAATCAAAAATTATCATGATATTACTAACATGTATTGAACTAAGGTTTAAGAGGAGATTTTGTAATGTAACTGAGACAGAAATATTGCCATATATGCCTACAAAGGTCATGATTTGTATGTTATAGTGCCCTCTATATGCCTATCCACCATAAAGAGGACATGTAAAACTAGATTTTTAAGAAAAATCATTATTTGCCCTCAATGAAATTTTGTAGCAATTAGCTCAAAGTTTTGAATATGGTTTTTAGTGATATGCCTCCATGCAGAAAAGATTGGACCACTTAGAGGATGTATTAAGCCCATACCACAATGCACCACTTTTTGGGGGGAAATTTCACCTCAAGGAGGTTATGTGATCCCATAAAAACCTATAATTCTTAAAAGGTGCACTACCCGATTTGCAGCTTTTTATAGTATCATAAGAAATCTCGTAATTTTCTCATTTCATGTGCAAAATATTTTGACTGACTTTTTTTTCCATAATGATGCTATACATGCTAAAATGTGATTTATTTATGGTTATGAGAAAATATATTGTACAGTGCTCTATGGGTTATTGTGATACACACAATTACAGCTCGCATTAAAATAGTATGTCAGATTCAAATGAAATTGTGGACTTCAAGTATGTTGGTGATGGCCCTTGCTATAAAAACAGAGAAAAAATATATGTTGTAACTGGGTGGAACACCTTTAACACATAAAACCCTGACTTTTACACTATTTTAGATTACAAAATGCAGGTACTTTAAAGAGACATGGCCACAGTTAAAAAATAGTGCGCCCTAACGATTTTTCAAAAATGATTATTTGCTTGGTTGTAAGGCTTTTATAATACATTAGCCCTCACCTGAAATGTTAAGAAATTCAGTGCCCTATGGGTTAAAAACAGAAGGTTTTTTTTCCCCGCCCGACCGAGTTCGGAACGGGGACATGAAATGAGCAGCGTCCATCGTTCGTCCGTCGTCCGTTGTCCGGTACGTCCGGCTGTGACAAAAAATATTAACCCATGTCTGTATACGATTTGTTGGAGTTCCGTAAGGGCGACAATGATGTAACTGGTGGAAAAGAAGAGGGTTTGATGAGTTCTCGACCTGATAGATTGTGGCCATTAAAATATGCTAATTAAGTATCTATTTGCATAATTTTCCTGCAAGGCCTGTGTACAAGTATTCTGGAGTTCCGTAAGGTGTATAATGATGTAACTATGGGGAACAAGCGGGCTGAAGAGTTGTTGACCTGACTGATTAGATTTTGGGCATATTCGGGCAAATGGAGTATGCAAATGAGCGAATAATATGCAAAAAATCAGCGAAATTCTATATTTTTGAAATGGTGGCCTCGGACACTCAAAATTCCTGCGCTGCATGAAAGCTTGTCATAAAGCAGCTTTTTTGCACATTTGGAAGATGTGATAGATTGCGGCTTAGGTATTAGGTATGCAAATGAGCTAATTAAATATGCATTTAATTGCTGTATCTCTGCAACGGTTACATTCTAATTAGCAATAATTCCTGCGCTATATGATGATGTGCTATGCTATAGGGAGGGGTGTTGAGGGGTGGGGTGAGGGGGATGGTGTGGGGAGGGGGCGGGGGTGTTGCGGGGTTGGGGAGGGGGTGCTGTTGCGGGTGTTTGTTGGGAAAAGGGGTGTGTGTGTGCGGGGATGTTGGGACGGGGGGGTGTTCATGGGGAGGGTGTGGGTCCGGTGGGAGTGTTGGGGAAGGTATGAGGTGTTGGGGCGGGTGTGGTGTTGTGGGGTGTTGGGGAGGGGAATGACGGGTTGCGGTGGTGGGTGTTGGGAAAGGTGTGGGATTTGCGGGGTGTTAGGAGGAGGGTGGGTGTTGTGGAGGGCTGTGTGGTTTGAGGGGATGTGTTGGGGAGGGGGTGGAGGGTTGGAGTATTGGGGAGGGGTTAGGGTGTTGTATGAAGATTTATAGTTTGCATTTATTGCATGTTAGTAATTACATACATTCGGCTGTGGGGACATAGTTTAGGCATCGCGTAAATACGAGTCGCCTTGTTATGAATAATGTCGCCGGCGACATTTATTCAGCAGACAGACCTGGTAATGGTGTTTAACACACGAAAAAACTGCCGGAGCCTGATTCCCATCGCATTGGCCCCTGTGACCGGTCTGTGACCTTTTTGAGTTTTAATATCAATGAGGTATGAGTCTAAGATATTTGTGTGATAGACTTATGTGTTGATTAAAGTTACAGCAACGTAAAGTTGGCCTACAAATTACTGGATGCCTTTAGCTCCTATTAATTTGTCCTCTATCTGTTGTTTGCGACGTATGGTATTTTGTATATGTAAAAATTATATCGCGTTATTTTTTCTAATGGCCTAGACTATTAAGTTGCAATCAAAATAGCATGTCACCTACTGATGACCTAAAACATGCACTGAAAACCTTGGCAACTGGAATGCTGAGAAAGGAAACAACAATAGAAAAGAAGGGAAAATGAGCTGCTGTGGGAGGTAGAGGTCGCTCAATTCCTCACTCTGGAACAGTGGCGTAACCATTTTTGTTCGGGGGGGGGGGGGTGGGGGGGGGGGGCAAGGGGGGCACACATATTTCCATATTTCCAGGGGGCAAGACTAAAGCATATATTCAATTTGTTCGTATAGTATATGCCTATGTTGTTTTCACATGTAAATTGCATGTGTGCTAAAATTCACTAATTTTTCAGGGGACATATTCCTCACAGGGGCAATCCGGCCTGTAAGCGCCATGACCTGAATCTTCAAGTGAAACTGATGGGCTCAACCGACGAAATCAAATTATTGGAGGGGCCACCCAAACCAGCCTCTCACCAGTACAGTGCAGTTTAGTGATATTGCAATGCACTATGGTACTAGTTTAATTCATCCTCAGAGTTTTTCCTTTGCGTGAAGATAAAGAAGATCAGATGCCTAATTAATGCTCACTCTAACTATGACCCCATAAATCAAAACCCTAACCCTGAAAATATCCTGATCCAAATTTCAGGCAGGTTGATCAATATCTATTAAGCTTGACTTCAACAAGACCTGTATTAAACTAGGGACATTCACCTCTTCCCCCCCAAATGCTTCCAATGACCTCTTATTTTTTTACTCTGGGTCATGATAAATGTCTAAATGAAAATAAAATGCAGGCATTATGTACTAAATGCCCCTGACAAATTAAATTTGAATAATTGAAAAGTTTCACTTATGAATAGATTGTAATCCCCTTCAGATATATTCCACTTGTGTAACCATGGTGAGCAATAATGGTGGTGCAGTGAGGTCCATGCACTATCAAACCCCAGCCCCTATCCAAAGTAATCTGGGGTTTGAGTGTGAACCTAACCCTAATAAGCTTTCCATTACTATTCAAACCATATTCCTTTCCATTCTACCAATCACCCTACCACCATATAGCCTAAACATTAAAGGCACTTTCAGTGATTTGCTAAATCAGAAAATAAAAAAAATCATCAAAAATCATTTTTTTGCACGTATGTACCACCAAAAAGTGGACTTTCTTGTCAATATTCTTTAAATTTCGGACCTTTTTATCAAAATATTCATCAAAAAGTGGACATTTTGCCCCTTTTGTGGAATTTGGGGGTGCGCCCCCCACACACACACACCTGCGTACAGGCCTGCACTGAACCACACATATACGCCCTGATAGCTTTAGCTCATTGTAAAAAGGCATTTAGGCACCATATTCCCTAATCATCCCGAGCATCCAGATTCTGAATGGGGCATTTAGTTTCTTGTTGTAATATCTTTAGTTTCTGAATGCAATGTGTTTAAGTTCTAAATATAATATGTTTAGAAGTTAAACATGTGTCTGTTAAGCTAAATATTACCTATTCATGCCTAGCACATTTAAAAATTTATACAATTAAATGTTTAGAATCTTAAAGGGGCATTTTGTGATCCACAGCCTCGTCCCCCGACTTACCTAAAAAAAAGTTGAGATTTTCATATCATCTGAACCGTTAACATTAGTAATCCATGTGTGCCAAAACTTACGTGCAAATTAGGTCGTATCTATACGAAATTCACAATTTTGTATTTTCTGTCCGTAAACGGACAGAAATTATAGCACAGTGGCCTATGGGATCGTGGGAAATGAGCATTTGGTCATAACACAGAAGCGTGAGGTCGGGATCAGCTAAAAAGTTGTGAATAATCTTTTCTCAAGGATATCTAGTGAAAAATGAAAACAAAACAGAAGGTGTTGGATTCACGAAATGCACCTTTAAGTGCTTGATTGTAACACTTGTAGATAGTGTTTAGCTTCAACAAACATGTTTAATTTCTAAATACATTACATCTAGAACCTAAACACATTCCATTTAGAAACTAAATGCCACATTTAGACTTTAAAAGCTTAGCAACCCTGTGCTAAATGCCTCATTTAAAAACATTGCTGTCAGCACGGTTTTACAACATAGTTTCATATAACTCTTGCATGACAAGAGGAACAAAAATTACACAAAATAAATCATCCCCATCAATGCTGAATGCCAAGTTAGTTAGTCCTCTTCCGAACCTACCAGATCCGAAACCCAGTTGCCCGTCATCCTTACCAGATTAGGGTAGCTAATGGATTTCACTAATCACTGTAAGCTTGATTGAACGCGGACACTAACAGATTTGACGGCACAACTTGAGCACGTCTGGAATAAATCCTTTCATTAATTATATAATTTGTACTGCCATTGACATGACTAAAGCTCTGTTGCTATCATAGATGAATGAAGGCAGTTGATAATGGTGTTTTAATAAAAAAATAACATAACCGAAAAAAAGATCCTACTCCAACATATAATGTTGGTGTTAAAGGGGGATGACCCGATTTAAGTATATCAAGTTTTCATCTAGTAGAATGGCCTTCAACCCAAAACCCCATCTGTAAAGTTTCGTGCCAATATTTCAACCCATTTTGATGTGAGAGCTAAAACGTGATTTTGTAATCCCCATAGAATACTGTGTAAAATGAATATTGGTCGACCAAAATGTGGCACATTGTCGCTCATAACATCCAAACCAAGCTTCCTTTAGCATAAGATTTCACAGGGTAAATTAGAAAAATTGTAGCTTTCTTCAGATATCAAAATTTTGACCACTACCGGTAAAATCTGGGGTTCTGGGGACGAGGCTATTAGCGATCATACCATGGCCCTTTAAATTTGATACCAATCTATAAATGTGACATTGAGTTGCAGTAGAAAGGTAAAGTTTTTGGTAATCTTCCTTCTCTTTATCTCTGATGAAAGAGCTAGAGACAGGATCTTTATCATCTTAGAACAAAATGTTAATTGAACACATCAATTGATCAATTTCAAAGTAAGTGAAGGGTAGATTGCATAACTGTCATGTTTCAAGCCTGGTAGAGTCTGTATAAGTATTAACACATAAGTCAGATGGGTTCCTAAATGACCACTGGGTATTTGGAAAGCCATCTTAAAGGTGCAACAAGAGATTTTGAGGTACCCAAATATTGTGTCATAATAGTAATTACATAATAGATTAGACACCCAATAGATTTCTTGCCTTGTATTTGGCTACAGAAATGCCTTAAAAGAGCAAAACTAGGTGATTTTTATTGCTTGTATTTCAATGTAAAACATAGGCTGAATTTCGTATTTGCTCCTATACGAAATTAGAAATTTCACAATTTTGGTACTAAGGAAAATTTTTCAGCTTAATCCTTTCAGATAGGGATATTTTTGATGGAAAGCTTTACATTTACCTCATTTTTCTTTACTGTGCTGCTCTGCCCTCCACTTGGCTGCCTCTAAGATGGATGTAGGCTTGTGCTCTCTTTTCCATTTCAATAATCGACTTGCAAACCATTCTTGTCCGTCGGATGCTTGCAAAGGCAGTGGTTATTCTGTTGCGAAGTTCTGGCAAGTTTGCAAAAAATGAATTGCCCTAGAAAACAAAAGTCCAATACAGTCTAAAACATGATAATCCTGTGAATAAAATCATTACATCCCCATGGTCTACTACCCAACCTTTAGAGCATTGTAAAGTTTCTGTATTGGAAGGGTGGGTGGGGATGGTGGGGTTAACTCCCCCCCCCCCCACCAGCCATCACTTGAAATAGGGCAACAAACATTGGAAAACAATGGACCAGTGTGACACTATTGAGGGCAGCATTACTTAGCAACAAGCCTCATGTATGTTTGTAAAGATGAAACCTTTGGTCAGTGGAGTGGCATATAGTGGGGGATGCCCCTCAATCATAACATGAGAAGGGAAAAACACCATCTTAAATTTGATGGATATTGGATTCTTGTTTCCATCAATGTACAATATTCTTTAACCCCCTTCCTGCTTATATCTATCAACATCTAAGCACTATTTTGATTGGTCACTTGGAAGGTAATATCATGTAATGAACAAATCAGAGATACTGTAAGAATGGTGGTATGGTTTACACAGAGATATATAAGCACTCTTTTGATTGGTTACTCAGAGGGCTATCTGATGTTGTGTCCTAATAACCAATCAGACAGACTGTATCATAGGCGGTAGTGCCCAGAGGGTTATATCAGTGGTGTGTGAATTCTGGAGAAATATGGCAAAACTTTTTTTTCCAAATTTGGGTTATGAAAGATTACACCTCACAAAAGGTTTCAATTTCACTTCAAAGTTAAAAAAACCAACAGATTGGCACCAAAAAAAACCTTTAAACTAAATGGCCATACTAATTAAGATTGAGAATCCGTAATTTTAATTCTAAAATTTGTTACGCTAGTGTTTCTGGACATACAGATCTTATACAGTCAAACCACTTTTGAGAAAGTTTTAGTTCATTCAAAACAAATCCAACCATACCAATATCTCAATTTTGTGAACAATTGAGAACGTGTCATGTGAAATGTAGTATACAAAGGTCAAAATCCAACTGTTAACTCCAGGAGTTTTTTCCCTAGCCTGGTACTGTTTTAAAGGCATATTCAGATATTTTTTAAGGGAATTAATTTAATTCCCACAAAGTTTTTAATTTTAAGTATTTATCACAAATATTTTGGATAATTAATGGTCAGAACAAAGAGGTGGTATAGTGTTCTTCCCACAATGCAATTTTTCCAATACAATTTTTGCACTGGTTTTCTTGTGAGTCTATTGTGACAAAAATACCTAAATGAATAAAGCACATCCCAATCTTGCAATTTAAGTACTTTTTGTCACTATAAACTCATGTGACAATTTTATTGATAGAAATGCATTGTACTACTACTATACCTCCTCTCCTCTTCTCAGAACATACCCACTGATTCCCTCATGCTCATATGCATGCATGTAGTTGAGACACAGGAGGGATGGGAAGACACATATCCTCCTAAAATCATCTATGGGTGGGGAAACCCACTCTAGAAAATCTGTAGAAAGAAAAAAATCAAATAGGGCCAAAAAAAGAAAAGAAAAAGAAAACAAGTTTGTCTCAGCTCCATTTAGCTCAAAACTCTAAGTGCTATGCTTTTTTTAGTCAAAAAAGCTATATACTATGCCAACATTCTTTTATTTATTGCATTTTTAGACCACACTTTCTTGATCGTTAAAAAAATGTTATAATCTCTTGAAAACTTTAAAAAAAATTGAATTTTACACCTGTACAATTGGGAAGCTGAGATGAACTTTCTTTTTTCTTGGTCCAATGCATAAATTCCTGTTAATGTTTCAAAAATAGCATGTTACAAGAGAATATCTACTCATGCTATATTACCCTTCATTCGATCTGCTCGCTACACTTTCCAGGATAGTAACAGAGTTGCCTCCTGTTTTTTTCCCTATGTAGTATCAAAAAAATTGCACATTTCATTTTTTTTTCCTTCTGAGACAAACATCCGATGGTCAATGGCCTAAGTTTTTGTTTTTAAAGGATGACTCAGAGATTTTGAAATATATATTTTTTAATATATTAATTAAAATAGTCAACTAGAACTAAAGATAGTCACCTAAAATGCTCAATTCCAAAATTTGAGATGAATCAGAGTTTTTTTGTTTTGATGCAGTAAACATTTATGCATAGTAATACAGGGTTACAAAACTTCTGGATCTGGAATTTCATAACAAAGTTGTTATTTTCTATATGAAGGATTTCAATTTGAGCTCAGCTATTTCGCACAGTGATTAGTAGATGGACAAGCATTATGTACATGCAAAAAAAAACACAATTTGTTTGAAAATTGAGGGTGCTCTCCTTTAGAAATCTCTGAGTCAGCCTTTAAATTAGACCATCAAACAAATAAACAAACACCAAAAATATAGTAAGGAAATACAGGACATGACCCTTGCAGAAGTGACCCATTAATAACCAATATGATTGAATGGGTTGGTCGGCATACAGGATTTTAAACCCAGTCTCATTTGTTGGTTTTTGAGTGACGACTGAACTCGGCATACTTTAAGCCGTACTTCAACAAACCGATTGTGGGATGTGTGAGGGGATTTTTTTTCTATTATTTTTTTTTATGTCGGTGTCATCAACAGCAAACATACAACGCTGACATCTAATCTGTAATGGTCATATCGCTGCAGGGCTAGTTTGTGGCTGAATCGGACAAGAATATTAAAAAGTAAATATGCTATGACGGCTTCAGGGATCGTTCATTTCTTTTTCAACAGTCTGAGGACTGTTCAAGGCATACCCAAGGAGGAATTTAAGGGGACGGGTTAAGTTTTGTGGTCAAAACTGACTTTGTTAAGGGGAAGGGTTAAGTTTTTGGGGTCAAAACTGACCCTGTTTAAAGTATTTAAAAGGATCAACAAGAAATCTGGCAAGGTTGAGAGTGTAGCACATGTTCTTTGAGGGAAATTACATACATTGACTAAAAGTGTGCATGCATTGTATATTTGATGTGTGAAAAATGGTGGAGGAAAAAATTGGACAATCCCTAAAATATGATATTTCAAAAGCTGATCGATCATTTATAAAGTGCTCGGAGCCTCGTTTGTATCTAACAACCGAGATTGTCACAATTTTTAGATAATATTTCATGAAATTTGACTGGTGTCTTGTGCCGACTGTAGTTTTAACCATTTCGGATAGGATACCACATCATGGTCAAAAGAGAGTAGTTATAGCTGCAATAGAACTTACACCAGCAAGTAGTCATGAACGGAAATTTTCTAAAATAGGGTTTTGAGGAGATAATGGTCAAAAAATAATAATGAAAGGAATAGAAAAAAGCTTTTCTCCAGTTCTGCTGTTGGCGGTTATTTTGTAGATTTGGATAAAACTTGCTTGTTGTATAAATGCAATAATCGTTGAAGAAAGTTACGGCACTCTTTAGCATGTTTTGGGAATATATAATCCCCCAATTCCATCCCCCCAGCTCCCCCTTTTTTTTTTTTTTTTTTTTTTTTTTTTTTTTTTTTTTTTTTTTTTTTTTTTTTTTTTTTTTTTTTTTTTTTTTTTTTTTTTTTTTTTTTTTTTTTTTTTTTTTTGTTAACAGCATGTACCACAGGCTCACCACCACTGACTGATGTAGGATAGGGAGGGTAGAATAGGTATACTGACTGGGGAAGGGGGTAATTGCTCTTCTGGATATATTGGTTATTTTCCCAGTTCAAAACATCAGGATGGAATAACATTTGCTCAGAGTCCAAGATTGATTGTTAAAATGTTTTCAACAATTTCACATATTGAGAATCAGCATGATAAATGCATCGAAATGAGTACAAACAAGCCTAGTCTTAGGTCAGTGGATTTTAAAGGTGCAACAAGAGATTTCACATATCAGGTGTCCAAAAAAAATCGAAAGTACGGATTTTTGCCCTAGATCTTGGAATTTCTAATCATTGAAACAAACCTTTTCAAAATATCAGAACTGACCTTTGTCGCATCAAAAACAAAATAAAACCATAAACAAAAGAATGTGCTTGGAGAATGTGTATTGTCTAAAGACAACTAAAACAGTAACAATCCATGGATAAAATTAAAAAGTGGTACAAATTTTCAATCGGCCATAACTCGGTCAATAAACGCCCTTTTTTTCTCTTCATGAAATAGAGGGTGCTTTGAGTGTTCTCTTTTTTTTAGACACCCGGTAGTTAAGATAGATAAAGATACAGTTCAAAGATATGGATAAGGGAGCAGGCCCCTCTTAAAATGCTCTGGCTGGTATTCTGAAAGGGAGTCCAACTTGAGACCAGGGTTTAAACCGGGGTTAGTCCTACTTGAGTGAATCTTTTTTCCTTTGAAAATACTGTGAATGTTAACTGTAACAGGGGAGAAAATTCCTCATGGATGGGCTGCTCCGTCCCGTCCATAAGGAATTTTCTCACCTGTTATAGCATATTTTTAGAGTATGTTGGAAGTAAAAAAGGTCCACTCATGTAGGACTAACCCTGTTTTAAACCGGGGGTCTAAAGTTAAACTCCCTTTCAGAATGCCAGCCTCTATATAGAGGATCTTGGGAAATGTTTAAAGAAAATGTCACCAGAAATAATTTGAGAAAGACTTCCTTAAAGTATGGCAACATAGGAATATCTACATGGTTTGTCCCTCTTTAACTGCATGTGTAATGAAATAAGCATTGTCCAAAAATGCTGAATATTTATTTAAACTGTCTTACAAAAGAAAATACCATCTCCAAAAGTGGTACTTTTGATCACTTGTTTATTTGTTATTATTATATTTATTATTTTCATTTCCAGAAGAACCATGTCAAAAACCCCTAACCTTTCTTTATGTCTCCTATGATTATCTGTGAAGCCTTGAAAAACATGTCAAGATATTTCTCACTAAACAAATAAAGACATTCCTCTGTCAACTGTCCGGAATTCTTCAGACAGTTGCCGGGCTGTTAAGACACTTGCACCGCCCCACTAAACGCTTTGGTCATGACAGAACTACCAAGGGTTTTACACATTGTAAGGGCTGTGTTCTATATATATGTAGGGGTCCCTTGTATCCATTTCTGATAAATCAATGCAGGCCCGGCCCATATCATGGGGTGAAAGGGCAGGGGCGGTGCAGGGTAAAATCATAGGAGGGGCGAAACATCACGTGGGGGGGGGGGGGGGAATTACAAGATTAACTCATATAGGTTTAAAAAAACAAATTTTATGCAATTTATTTGTTTAAAACCCCCGTTTTTCATGAATTTGAAATTCTCGGGGGGGGGGGGGGGGCAGCTTCCCCCTCCTGCCACCCCTGGTGCTGTCCCTGTGGAAGGGTACAGAAAGTTGCCACTCCCCTGAGTTCCTTCTCTGGAGGAGGAAGGTTAAGGGGAAGTCTGCTGTGGGTATGTATGTACTACCCAGATTTTCAAAGTAGGGGTCTTATGAATTTCATCTTAGTACAAAATGTTTGGTGTCCAGAACAGGGGTCACTTGTCAGAGGGGCAAATTCACAGTTTTGGGGCAGATTTTCCTGGTTGGAGGTGGTTGGAGGTGAACATTTCCTGGTGAGCAGGCAAAAAAGGGCTGATTTAGCATGGTTTTCAAACCTTTTTTTCCCGGTCAAAGCTCTCTGGGGTGGCAACAAGAACTGATATGATCAAACATAACTTCTGGACTGATGTTGACAGGATTGGGATTTTTTTTAAATAAAATTCTATAGGGTAGTGGTGCTGTTTGGTATAAGAATTTGGCCCAAAACAGACCTTGACCAAAAAAAAGTAGTGTCATTGTGAAATAAAAGATGCAGGTTTTCAAACAGTCTGTGGATCTGAATAGGGCTTGAAGAAAAAACAGGTCATGTCCCATTATAGTGTCATGGCATTGGCTTCCCCCATACAATTTTTGGGTTGTTTTGTTTTGCTTTTTGTCCTTGGTTTTTTTTTCATCTATAGAGGCAAATGAGAAATTCTGTCAACAGAATAATACCACATCAGCAGCCTTAAACATAGTTCATAAACATAGCAAAGCATAAACATAGCATTTTGGACGGACACACACTTCCCCAAAATGTCCGTCCAAAATGTGTCACATTAGCATTAAATCATGGATATTGTCTTACCAGATTGAATAAAATGCAGATTGAGATATTTGGTACCAAACTACAGGCTAATACTTAACATAAATAATGTTTTGCATACTATTTTGATGAAAAGGAATCCCTGTCTGAAGTTTACTGCTAATGTTCCTTTTTTTGGACCTCTCATAGGAATAACACTGTCCGTCCAAAAAAATAATAACGTTAGCAACACGTTTTTTGCTAAAAATGCTAGTATCAATGCTTTTCAAAAAATTAAAAACTATTTATTATCTCTTTATAACATGTCCTTATAAATCAACTAACTCAAATTATACTTCTGCTTTCTAATACAACACTATTCATGAAGGGAACTCATGGTCTCTTTACTGTGAAACATGCCGTATAGTTGATGGGTGGAGGGGGTGAGCAGTAGGATAGTCCAGGGGAGGGGGAAATCATCAAATCCAGTCTCAAATAGGTATCAAATTTGTTTCGGTCCTATAGATAGGGTATCAAATTTTAAAAAATGCAGGAAACGCTCCACAAAATAGTTCAAATGGACTGTAAATTCCCGGATAAAATCCCTATAGGGTAAAATTGCCTAGTCCCAGATCTTAAGATGATCCGAACAAGCACCTTTAATACACCACATAACAATATTACTGAAAAAAGAACTGAACTTTTTTGAACTCAGAACAGTGCACGTTTGAACTTCTCGTTTGACGCCTAGTAAGTTCACACTCCGCCACCTCGACAAGACAAAATATTGTGATACCAGAGATTTTATCCAATTGTGAAAGTAACTTGTGAACTCTCCATATCTATTGAAAATATACTTATAACATCTCCGTGCCCTCCACCCGCACATAAACGTATTGCCAGGTTTAAGCTTAAGTACATTTCAAGAAAGTGCATATTAAGTTTGAAATGAGATTATCAGAACCCCGAGGGCCAATCATTTGGGAAACAATTATAAAGCGCAAAGTGGTAGATAACAGTCGGTAGAGCTATGCTATTTCCTAGCTATTAAACAATGTAAAAATGTAAATCACACTGCCCCCAAACTAAGTTAATTCCATCTGGCTTCCAGCAGCAAGACATTTTTGTGATGAGTAGAAATTGAAGTATGGAAATTGGGTGGATGCATTGGTTTGGTTTGGTTTCATTGGGTTGGTTACGGTGGATTGTTGTTTGATTTAGTTGGTTTAGGTTTTATTTGGGTTTGATTGATTAAGCTTTAACTAGTGTGTTCAGTTTTCTTTGGGTTGGGTTTGATTTGGTTTAGCTTGATTGTTTGGTTTTATTTGGGTGTTGGTTAAGTTGGATTGGAATGGATTGAGTGTTCGGGTTTTAGTTGGCTGGAATGGGATTAGTTGGATTATGGTTAGTTTTATTTGGGTGTGTGGGGTCGTTTGGGTTGGAATGGGTTGAGTTTAGCTTCATTTTGTTTTTATTTAATTTGGGGTGGATGGACTGGATTGACATTTAATTTGATTGATTGTCCTCGATGAAAAATTTCAGAAGGACATATATGGATATCAGGTATATGTGTTAATGTGTACAAATGACCGATAATAACCACTATAGAGACCACCGACCAAAAGTATGTTAAACATGCATTAGCTTGGGTCAGCAGTCTTGTGAGAATCTGGACTCCATATTTGACTCTGCATGACCCGGGATCTCAAAATGTGATTCTGTTGGGTTTCCAGACCAGTAGACACTTTTTCCTAATATTTGTTATAATTAACCCATGGAAACCTCTGACCCCAGAATGGCGACCTCCAACATGACCACCACTCAATGTAACCTCTGTTCAGTCATTGTAGGTCTTCATATTAATTTCATAGAGACTTGGAGGGAGTGCACTTTGGAACATTCTCAACTCATATGGGGTCAAAGTAATTTAGGGGTCAATGGGTTGGCAGGAACATAATATGCACTACATAATTTGGAGTTCTGCTTGTTGTAGGGATAGATTATGGCAGTTGTGTCATAGCAAAATCTGACTTCTGTCTGTCAGTTTGTCTCCACTTGTAAACTCAGACCCCTGACATGATCTAGATGACGAAAAAAAATAAGACAAATGTATCATTAAAATTAATGCTTTGAAAATTGTCATGATTTTTTAGCTATAATATAGGCTATTGTCATCACGTAGCAAATTAGGTAGGAAACCCAATGTTCTCTAGACAACTAGTCTCTCATGTCATGTCCAATTCTTTTGAAACTCGGCAGGTATGCAAGTAATGACATTTCTTTGAAAAGTTATGTTGTGGTTTTTGAAAATTCTGAGCAGATGTTGCGTTTTGGGGCATTTTGTTGTCGCTTTTGTGTTTTTTGGAATGAATTGTGTGGTAGGCAAGATTATGCTGAATTGTGTGTTGTCCTACAATGTAGAGGCATGCTGTGTGAAAAGCAATGCATTCAATGCTGGCCTAGAGAGTCATTGCATTTGCGCTAGTCTGATAACCACTGGCAGTAAATTCATGATTATCTAGGTAGATGATAGTTCTGTTATTGCCCGAAGGGTTTAGTTTGTTATTGTTTTCCCACCAATATCTTCCCCATTGTCTAACAGTGCAATGTGCATGTACCATGTGTACTTTAACACTCATTCCCAGTTGCATCTCCTGAAAGATAGTGCTTAGTTATGCAAGTCTCATTCAAGAATGAATGTCACACTTGGTTCAAAAGCGCACTATAATAATAGTAATATGCTAACTTTAACCTTGCACTGTGTAACCTGAAACAGCCCAAATTCTCCCACTTCAACGCCAATCAATCATAAGTGGCCTGAGAACACACAGCTACCTAAGAGCGGCTTTTTATCATCCCACAATGCAATCAGTTTTTGGTAATTTCACATCAATAAGCCCATGCATGAATCCCGGCATGTGATACACAAAAAGCCCATTTTTAATACATAAACCTTGGCCTTTTCGACAACCATTTCATGCACAAAAAACACTAGTACTTTAAAAAGAAATTTAATTAATGAAAGGTTTTGTGTTCCTTAACCTTCTTACCACTGCCCTAAATTACTGCCATATGTAGTACAGAACATTATAGGCACATTGCAATGTATTTTATGGGATTAGTCAAAACACCCCTCTCCTACTATGAAGCAAGGTTAAATGCAACCCACTGTTATTTCTAGGGAAATTGCATGATTACATCGAACCTTGTCACTTGCACATATTACTGAATGTGAAATTGTTTTTGCTTTTTCAATATTTTATGGGATACAAAAGGTTAAAACCTAAGTCTGGTATTATAAGTGGGGTAAAATTCGCCCAATTTGAAGGTCGTGGTTGAAAATCGGTTGTATATTAGTCGAGTTATATTGACTGTATTTTAGTAATTTGTATTAAGTTGACCATTTTACATACCTCTGTATCAACACCACAAGTCATATGTTGACAGGTGACAAAACACAGGAGATGGAGATTGTCCTTGGTCAAGTAAATTGCCACCACAGGGGTTGGACCATGGACTTCAGAATAATTTAGTTGCAGTGATATATCAACCATTTGCAAGAGTGATTCTACACAAATTTATATGTAGTCTTAGACATTAACAATAAATGTTATTGAAAGTGAACTACAGGTTTAAGTGTGGTGGGTCTCAACACAAATTACCCTAACATGGACGTCCCACAGACATCGGTCCGCCATTTTTCCACAGCCTTCTGGTATTCAATGACCCCTTTTTTCATGCCAATTTTGGTATAGCAATGGTCTTTTTTCATAAATTTTTCTGAAATTTTGTTGGAAATTAGCCGCATTTCCTCCTATCTGAATCACAAAATTTCCAATTTGCTTAAAATTTTCCAAATTTGCTTAAAAATGTAAACCTTTTGCAGTGAAAAGGGCAAATTGGGGTTAAATTTGGCCTAAAATTTGCATCTCTGGTAAATAGCCTTATCGGTCCCTTTTTTGGCAAAATGGTATAGCATGGGGCCTACTTCCAGAGTCGCGTAGGCAACGGCCCTACCCAAACCATAGTTGGGGTTAAGTACGTTTAAGGGACAAATTAAGACAGAATGAGAGTTCTGAATTACTCTCCATTAAAGTGTGTGTAACAAGATTCACACAACGATTGACAACTCCCTGTATGCGTGCCACATGATCATTCTTTTACCGATTGAAATCCACGACTTAAAATATTAGACCAGCAAAAATATTTGCTGTTCCTTGGAAGTTGAAAAAGCAAATAAACAGTTTTCCCATAAGAACAAATATTGATTTAAAAGTCAATTGCCATTAAAATTTTGCATATTTGTGGTTTCGGGAAGTTAAACAGTACTTAATACACTGTAATGTTATAAAGTTTACAGAGATTGGCCATTGAATAGCCTATGTCACTTGCCCCAAGGAATCGTCAAGGAAAATTAATTTAATCTGGGCTTTAGTATTTTTTTAATGTGTATATTTTTGTGGAGTTCACCTCATAATAATTAGTTAAATGACGTATGACAATGAAGTAACCATTTACCCTATGCACAATCCGCATTACAACCCGCGCAACCTTTGTATTATCATACACATAAAAATAAAAACTTTTTGGCTGTTCATTTCAGGGGTGAATTAATTACTCTGGTATGCATTATAAAGATGTAAAAACACCCGGCTTTAAAAAACTGGGAACGCCCTTTTCTGAAATTTAAAGTGACCCCTTTAAATAGTAAAACCAAGGCAGTAAGGTACATTTCAATAATGCAGGGCCACTCAATACCAATTAAAGGTGCTTTTGTGCTCTAAACACCTCATGTTTGTTTATGGTTCATTAGATATCCGAGAAAAGATTAATTCCAAAATTTCAATTGATTTGATGAGGCGGTTTGATGTTATCAACAAATGTTAATATTCACGGTGCCCAGAGGCCAAGGCCACTGCATTATTAATTTCTGTCCTTTTATGGACAGAAAATACAAATGACTAATTTCTTCCAGAGTTGATCGAATTAGCAAGATGATTGGACATGCTATACTTAGACAACGGGTCGTGAGGTAAAAATCTAAACTCCTTTGGGTAAAGTCAAGGGGATGAGATGTGGATCATGAAAAGCCATGTGTTGAAGTGTTGCAGTCTCTTGTGATTTTGACTTTCAAATAGCATGTTTAAATAAATTACCGGTAAGTTAGCTTGGAAAAAGACTAGTTGAAAAACAATAACTTGTTGGCCTAATAGGAGAATTTGATATAAATTAAAGCAATTGTGAACACAATATCATCATCAAGGAACTTATATAGTAATTATTAATGAAGGAACATAGGATGGAATATTCAAAGAGGTTTAATATATAAATAATATATAAGGGTACTTTAAAGGATGTTGTTTTTGTTTTGGAATGGCCATCATATTATAGGCTACTGCATCATTGATGCTCTGGTTATTCAGGGATTTGAAAATGAAACAAAAAAGTATTGCATTTCTTATGAGGTTTGATATATCCACAATGGGGAAAATCAATGGTTCCATCAGACAATCTGTGACAAGAATGACAAGGGATACAAACCTGCTATATCTTGTATGCCACTGAGCACTGAAAAGGCTAAAATTACCCTTTGGCAACATTAGCATTTTATCATATGCAAATGATGGCTCCTAACAAATTGTTATAACATCTTTTGACACCAAGTAAGCATGACATCCCCACTTCAGCAATGCTTGCTCCCGATGCGACCCAGTCACCGTCTCGCGGCCTACATCAAGAGTGTGACATCTCAACACATACGTGGACCCCCAATAATAGCCCCTCACACCTCTCGAAGTTGTGCTCACGCCGTTGCACGCACCAGCTAAGGAAGGTGTATAACGCAATAATGGAAGTTTAGGTAGTGGGTGCGGATCTGTCTGAGTGCTAAGTGATTGCGCTGGTTTATTTTGAATGGAGACCACAGGTAATGGTAAAATTGGATTTTGTAGAATGTCTATTCATGTTCATGATAGGTCTGTATATTACAATGAAGGTGTAACATGATCCAAAGAGATGCATAATGCTATATATCCTTATCAATATAATCATATTTTGAGTTGAGGTTAGATGATATAACTCCAATTGCAAGGGTCAAAATTTGGTATAAGAAGAAAGCTACTATTTTTATCATTACCCAGTGGCGGCGCCAGGAGCATGGGGAATTCTCCCAAAACTTTTTTTAATTCCCTCCCAGTCCCCCCCCCTCCCCGGCCGAAAGAGAAATTACAGATGTTTTTGGGCAAAAATCAGCGATGTGGGGCCAAAAATCACCAAATTTTG
>JAMKCH010059398.1:0-152500 GCA_023653785.1 Ophioderma brevispina | reverse complement strand
AAGAATCCTCCGAAAGTGAATCAACTCCTTCCTCCCCCTTAAAGGACAAGCAAAGTTGGCTGATCTGAAACATTGAAAAAAATCATCATTCCGTAGTTTTGGTAATTTTTGTTACTGCATAGATGTGCCTACATAACCTGCAAGTGGTTGGCTTGAAATCCATGTATTAAGACAAATGCAGTACTTTTTTATCTGATTCTCTTGTAATTTATATACGTTGTTTATAAAATTCAGACTTGAGATCAAAAACCTTTCCGTGTGAATATCCATATTATATTGTATATTGTGTCACCATGACCTGTAAGCAGTTTTGACTTCAAACACAAATATATGATCCTTGTTTATCTGTTCTGTTGAAACCACATCACGCTTTTTAGTGTAGATTTTTGAGTCGTCATCGCTCTATGTCTATTTGCGGAGATGGTATGACCAATTTCCTCAAACTTCATCATTTTGACGATTTGGTGTTTTTTGCTCCTACTTTAATAGTTATATGGAATTGTACATGATTTCTTGATTTATCACTAAAAAAAAACTGCATTTCCATATTTTTTTTGTTATTCTCTCTCGCCTTCAAATTGCGTCTGCTTATATATATCCCGTTAAAAAAACCTTGGACAAAGATCACCAGGGTCAAAAAGTCAGAACTCCAAGTTTGTTTGTCACTTTTTTAATATTTACTGGTTTCAAAACACTATTTATTAACATAAACTAAATGAAATTCTTAAAAAGAACTATTAAGTTTTGTGAAAAGAAAGTGTGAATTTATTTTCATGCAAATGCTTGAGATTGAACACATTTTCATCCAGAACAGGTCCTAAACTGTTTTTCCCGCAATGGCGCCGTTCGTTTCACCTCCTTTTTTTTGCACTTCAAATTATAATTTTCAATTTTCAATCATTAAATTAATAATTAGTAAATTAAAAAAAAAAAATGCAAATTTGCATTTTATACCACACATTTGGCAAATAGATAAATATAAGTCTTTCTCTCATATTATGAAGGGCTAGGATACGTCAATTGATGAGTAATGCAGAGCAAGCGCCACCATGTTGTTCTTGATAAGAAATGCAAAACAATTTAATGCGCTTGATTTATTACTTAGGGTAGAAAGGTTTTGAAAAAAGCATGTGGCGGCAAAGTTGACCAATTCACATGCAAATATATAGGCCGTAGTATATGTATTAACTGAATGCGATCACATGAATAAGAAACATTTATTTTATTTATGTATTCACAGTGTAACCCGTGAATTAGAAATGTTAAGAAATGGGAATCAAATTAAAGTTTCATTTGAGGTTAAATAGGGCAGAAAAGTTTACTTTTTTCACTCTGTTCAAATGCTGAATCTCAATGATATGGGATATTTGATATTTTTTTCATCATAACTTTTGTGTGTGTTTCCATTTTGATGTGTTTTAACAATGTGTCTGCAATCAGTATTAAAGGGGCATTTCATGATCCACAACCTCATCCCCGACTTTCCTAAAAAGGTTGAGATTTTTATATCATCTGAACCGTTGGCCCAATAGTATATCTGTCTAATCTTACATGCAAATTTGATCTACTCTGGAAGAAATTCATAATTTTGTATTTTCTGTCCGTAAATGGACAAACATTATGTACAGAGGCCTATGGGGCACTGTGAAACAAACAATTGTTCATGACATCAAAATGCACCTGAAATTTTAAAAATAACCTTTTAGTGGGAATATCTAATGAACTATAAACAAAAAAATAAGGTGCAAGGATCACAAAATGCACCTTTAATTCTAAATAAAAAAAGGAAAAATGTGTCTTGGAAAAAGACACTTCATATGAGCCCGGGGGGGCCAGTTGTATTCAAAAGTGGATATGATGCATGAACCTGGACTTCCGAAATGCACCCTAAACAAGTATTTCCACCGACTACAAAACATACCCTAACAAGCATTTTTGTCTGTTTTGCTGCCATAAACAAGTCTTTTTGTCAGTTTTTGCTACCTTAAACAAGTACGCAATGCATTGTGTTGATGGTATACCCTTATTATCTGGCTTTGCTCATGTTGCTTTACTTCCAAATTGAATATTTTGATGATTTTGATCTCGCGTACATCATAATTTCGGGGTTACGAAAAAACATACGCTTTTTTCCATATTTTGCTGTTTTTGACACCCTAATCAATGTACGCGCGTACATCGACTGTTGGAAAAAAGATACCCTTTTTACGCGTTTTCTTGTTCACGCATCATATCCACCTTTGAATACAAGTGGCCCCCCGGGCATATGAGCTAATTTTGAGACATGTCCATTTAGAAAAAGTCATGTCAATCAGCCAGATGTGTTCAAATGTCACATCTCTTTGCAAGACACAAGTTCACAAGTTATTTTTCTAAGCAAGACACATTGGTTTCGTAAGACGCATCTCTTTAACGGTTCAACGAGAGATTTCACATATCAGGTGCCCCTTAAAAAAATCAAAAGTACTGATTTTTGCCCTGATGTAAAGCTTTCCATCAAAATATCCCCTTCTGAAAGGATTAAGCTTAGAAATGTTACTTTGGTGCAAAAATTGTGAAATTTCTAATTTCGTATAGGAGCAAATATGAAATTCAGCCAATATTTTATATTGAAATATAAGCAAATCAAAATCACCTTTTTTCTCTTTTTTAAGACATTTTTGTAGCCAAATACAAGGTAAGAAATCTACTGAGTGTCTAATCTATATGAAATTACTATTATGACACAATGTTTGAGTGCCTCAAAATCTCTCCTTGCACCTTAAGGTCATGGCCTGATCGCAAATAACCTAGTCCCCAGAACCCCAGATATTACTGGATGTGGTCAGTATTTGAGTGTTTACAGAAAGCTGCTATTTTTCTCATTTACCCTGTAAAGTATTAGTGTTAAAAGATGTTTTAGTTGGATGTTATGAGCAAAAATGTGCCCCATTTTGGTCAACCATTATTAAAGGCACTATCTGTGATTTATCCGAAAGAGTGAAAATATTTGAAATTTGCAGAAATAGATTAAAAGTGAAGGATAAGTCTGTAGAATTCTCATAAGTTATTTTTTTCCAACTGAAGAATCCACAGAAAAGGAAGAAAATGGCAGTGTTGAAAGATACAAATCTCCATGGAATTATGTGTTGTAATAAGTGTCCGTATGGACAGTAATGACTAAACTTTCCAATTTTGTCCTTATTAGGTTCCTTCTGGTCCTATTATTTGCAGGATATGTCAGGATGCCTGTACTTGTTACAAACATGCAAAAATCTGATTTTTTATGATTTTTTTAGATTTTCTGATTTATCAAATCACTAATAGTGCCTTTAATTTTACTTGCAATACAGGCTTACAAAGGTCATGATTTGTATGTTATAGTGCCCTCTATATGCCCGTTCGTCATAGAAACATGTGTAAACTATATTTTTAAGCAAGATCATAATTTTGTCCACAATGAAATTGCTTTTAAGCAATTTCAAAACATTAAGCATTTTTTAAGCATTTAAAAAATGTTCCCAAGATGTAGTTGGTGGAATAAATCTCTAAAATAGTTGTGAAAACTTTGTCGCCCTTGATAGATTTTTTCTGGTTTATTCTGGTTTTGTATTAAAAATCGACTTCCAAAACAGCTGTGGTAAAAATGACAGTGGGAATGTTAAGCGTCCCTTCTCCTGTAGCCAACACTCATTAAAAATCTTGTGCATATCGCTTATTTGATTCATAGGTCGTGTTGTTTTGCATTGTTTTTAATTTGTGATGATAAATTTTCAATTCAATCAGTTGTTTATTGGATCTCTGAATTAAAGTTAAATGTGTAATTGTTCATTGTCTACTCATGATGTAAAAGCAACTGGAAGAATTTTGCATTAGACACATAAATTAGGTTTATTATATTATTACAGTTTTTATTATTTAAAGCACAGAGAGGCAATGATGAGAGTGATGAAGTTGATGGATCGGAAGAAGACTGAGGTCTTGATGACAGAGTTGGTTTGGAAGAAGTGGTGGACAAGTGGCGAAGGCGAATAGTATGGGCACGTGCTGAGGAAGGAGGATGAGCATGTGTTAAGGAGGGCTTTGGAGTTTGAGGTTGGGAGGTTTGAGGAGAAGGGTAATTCAAGCAAGTGGAGGAGGAGAGTTAGGAGGGTTGGGTTGAGGCTGGAGGAGCATTGAACGGGAGTAGTGGAAGGAGGGAAGAGTAAAGGGCGTTGCTGCGAGCGTGAAGTGAATCCGGCCACCCCTGTTTATGGGACAAAAAGATTTTTTGCATCTCTGTAACAAGCAATAGCTGTCCTAACATACCTTATGAGTGCTAGAACCAAAAAAGAGCCGAGAAGGACAAAATACTGATATTAAGACATTGGCTGTCCTGTACAGACACTTACAACAAACCAAGTAAAATGAATGGAGATTCTATTTTGAATACTGCTGTTTTCTTCCTAAATGCATGAGGATTGGGATGGAGTTTCTTGGTCATTTAGGACTATAAATTCATATGACAACCATTGGCAAAAAAAATTGTAAGTTGAAGATTGATTGGGGAAGATTCCAACATACATCTCTGGTAAAATATCTTCCAATCGGCTACACTAAGTCCACCTCCAACTTCTATGTGGTGCAACAAAACTTTTTTTTTTTTTTTTTTTTTTTCTTTGGACCAATACATCTACATAGATTGGAAAATTATACACATATGGAAGGAATGTCATCTTTTAAAAACCATCAATTCCCCATCTTTTCAAAAACCCGAGGGCGGAGGTATCAGCTTCTTACTAGTGAAAACCTAAACTCGATCAAGGTCTAATGGAGTCTAGATCCCAGGAATAGCAAAGAATTAATGTGATTCTCTATTAACGCCATAGCAATTAAATCCATGCTCTTAATATACAGAACCTGTGCTGTGTGCACAGAATAAAAACTATCTCAAAGAAAGGCTGCGGCCAGTATGACCATCTGTAACGAACACATTGGGTTGTGTAGTACATGCCAAAAAATGGGCTGTTAACATGTTAAGGGGTCTACATGGGTAAAATTCGACACTCGTGACACTCGCGACACAGCCATTCTTTTCTTTGGACACTCCGACACAGCTGTTCTATCTTGTGACATTTTGACACTGGGCTTCTTATCCAGTGACCGCCATTCAGAAATCTGCGACACTGGACCAGCCATAGTTATGTTGTCAACCCATGTAGTGACCCCTATTTAAACCAACTCGGTGGAAGTTTCTGGTGTTGAAATTAAGGATTTAATCAACCGCTTGGTGTTGCTGCCAACAGATTTTAATGTTATAAGCATTTTGGTGAGCTGTTTATTTTTGATTTGTTAGAGGCAAGCAGGTACAATAGAAGCAAACTATAATCAAAACATGTTCTATTAAAGATCAGACATTATAAATATAAATGGTCACACCAAAGTTAATTAACACCAGAGGGCAGTCCCATATTGATTCCAGAAGGGTGTTAATAACAAAAGTAGTTGCAAATTGGCACCAGCGGTGTTCAAAAAATAATTAACACCAACATTTAACACCAAGCAGTGTCATATCATATATGTAAAAAACCCACCAAAAATTTTGGGAAATATACATCACTAACGTGGTGGTATTTAACACCAGAATGGTGTAAATCTAACATATGGGTTGCAGTCCCCTATTGATTCCAGTATAGGGTACAATTAACACCCATGGTGTTAAAGTTAATGCCCAAGTTTTTGCAGTGTATATGCATAAAACATACACCCAGATTGTTCAAGCATTGGTGGAGGGGTATACTCCAGGCATCATGTGTGTTCATCAAGACTTCTTCTTACTGGTAGCTGTTAGATGTCATGTTAATTAGTGCCTCTCTTAGGAGATATTTCATTACAACAATTCTCAGGGTGCTAGACAACTTGAACATAGCTTTGAGTATGGCCTTATGGATGGGAATGTGCTCTAATAGATTTGCGCCATTTGTTAAAAAAAAGATCAGATTGCTAGAATTACTGCTACAGTTAAGGTTTTCTGTGATAAATGTTATATGAAAGCATAGTGCAATTCATAGAATCATGCCTCCAATAAGTTGTATTCTCAACCAAAGTCCAAGTTATCTTTATAAGTCTGTGGTCTACTGACATTATACAAAACAGAGAAGGGCTTGGTAGAAACTTCCAAATCCAGGGGGTGGGGCAGTGGCAGTGCCAGGGGGCAGGGGTAATTGCCCTCTATTTTATTTCTTCCCCCCAGTTCCCCCTCCTCTTCCTGGCCAGAAGAAAAATGGGCAAAAATCAGCAATCTGGGCAAAAAAAGGCTTGGTAAAATCAGCCAAAATTGGGTTAAAAATCTCCAAATTTTTTTATATTTTCCCAAAAAAGTCACCCCCCAAAAAAAAAGAAGTTTGGCACCTCCAATGGGGTGGGGTGGTTGAGAGTCTTACCAAGGGAGGAAAGTATTAATTCAGACCAAAAATAGGCTAATTGTACATCTTTTTGGTGAAACTCCGGGAGGTTCAAGCCTCGAGGTTCAAACACTCAAACCTCTTGCCTTGACGAGCCAATGATAGGCTGGTTTCCAGGATTTTTGAAGGTGATGGATATCGGGTAGATTTGAAAATAAGAAAAGTTGTTAGAATGTTGACTTAGAAATGGAGCGTTGAAACATGTTTCATGCCTTCGGTTCTATAGCCTGTCTCACCTTTCCCCCTTAACATTCGCATGTTGGATTTAAGGGCCATGGTCCGATCGCTAATAGCCTCATCCCCAGACCCAGAACACCAGATTTTACCGGAAGTGGTCAAAATTGTGAAATCAGAAGAAAGCTTCTATTTTTCTCATTTAACCTGTGAAATCTTAGAGCTAAGAAATATTTGGTGTGGATGTTATGAGCGAAAATGTGCCCCATTTTGGTTGACCAATATTAATTTTATAGAGTACTCTATGGGGCTTACAAAATCACATTTTGAGCTCTCACATCAAAACGGGTAGAAATTTTGGTGCAAAACTTTAGGCCTACAGATGGTGTTTTGGGGTGAAGGCCATTATATCAAGATGAAAACTTTTTTATACTGTACTTAAATCGGGTCATCCCCCTTTAAGGTTTGAATTAGGGTCAAGGTTCAGTATAGGGCCTATAGGATTAGAATCAAATGCAGTGCATGCATTGAAAGTGTATAACAGTTTGGGGCAACATGTCCAGCTTGTTCCAAATCATGTATTATAGTGCCCCTATAAGATAAACTACGCTTTTTTTAATTTGTTCTTTTAACAGGAATAATGACACTACTTGGGCTTTCATGAAAATTATAGCTGTTAATTACAAAAGCGAAAGAATTATTCAAGTAAAAAGGCAAGATGGCTTAAGATTTTATAAGTTAATATCAAACAATAAAAGTTCTACCTATCTATAATATGTCCCATTTCACTCATAATTCATGTAGCCATGTTTTGAATAACCTGCATTCCAGCAGCATAAGCATAGCCAGTTTTTTTGCAGGGGGAAAAGGGGGGGGCACATATATTTTCAGGGGATGCTCACTTCCCCCGCCCACATATTTTCAGGGGGAAGCTTCCCCCTCCCCCCACCCAGTTATGCCACTACTGTATTCAAATTGAAAGAGTGGAACCACGGTTCCCCAAAACAAAATTACAGTAATCTAAATGAGGTAGAATAGTGGCATTATACACAGTGTTAAGTAAATAGGAATAAGATTAGTCCAGCATTGTTTTAGCATAAATACCGTATTGTTCCTAATAAACGCCCCGGGGCGGTGCATTTTTCAAAAGGGAGGGCGTTTATTACAGTTAAAAATGGAAAGTCAAAAATCACCTTAAACACGCTTATTTCGCTGATTACCAATAATACGCACGAACGAGCAGGGGGACGCTGTTTTTGCACCTCCCAAGGTCAAAGTTCCATACTAATTCAACTATAACAACTGTGCACAACAGCGATTATGATACAGATTACGACAGTCCCGGCCATTAAATCATGTGATTTAGGTAAGCTTAAAGTGACAGGAGGAGATTTTTTAGGATACGAATTTCTCTCAAATTTCACTGGATTGGTTGTAGACCACCTACCGAGAACCTTACGAAGGTTTATTGGACAAACAGGTGCAAAAGAAAACCGCAAACCTTGTTTTGAACTTGCCTGCTATCGTAATCGTTCCCCATAGAGAACCATGCTTTGACTTTCTGTCGTGCACGACAGAAACTACTAAATCATCATCTTATTACATAAAGACGGCGTATTCGGCTTATTCACTTCAGGTGTGATCTAATATATTGGTAAGCATTCCAAATATGTAAAAAACCGGGGTTCGACAAAAATTGGGGGCGCTTCTTTCAGGAAATCTCCTCATGTCTCTTTAACTCATTTTCTTGAATTGTTTTATCCAAAAATCGTAGGGGGCGTTTATTAGAGCAGGGGCATTTATTAGGAACAATACGGTATGCCTTTTAAGCATTTTGTTCGTAATATTAAATTTGTTGGTTCCATGTACCCAGTCGACGCTGGAACGTCGAAAAGACGTCGAGAGTTTTAGAAATTTACACACTATTTATGTCGAAAATGCAAATCGATTTGACGTCGTTCTTAAAACGTCGATTCAATTTGCATTTTCGACGTAAATTTATAAAAAACGTCGACCTGTTTTCGACGTGCCAACACCGTTTCGACGTCGCTCTAAACGACTATGCCCGCTGGGTAAGGTTGTCATCAATAATAACACCTACAGTTGTTTGCACTCATGAACTTTGTAGATATTTACCAGTTATTGTGTCATATGTAAGAGGGCACATATGGATTGCTTTGGTAGTGTGTTTGTGTGTGTGTCTGTGGTAAAAATGTTGACCCAAATGTTAACCTAAACATAATTGCCCGCAATTCCTACATACATGCACACATTTTCATGCCACTTGCATGTAACGGTCCTTGGGTAGTGCCCTACAGTTACCTTTCTCACAAAAGGGGTCAAAGGTCATCTAGAGGTCATAGTTAAAAATGGTTGAAATTATAAAATTGCTTGATGTATCTGTATCAATTTCGACAACACTTCGCTACAATGGTCCTACATGTTGGCGACCTCATGTGACCTCTTTGGTCCAGAAAAGGTCAGACACGTATTGAAAAATGCTAGGTGCATCAACTAATGTCGATATCAATTTTTTTGACACTTGTGTACAATATATGGTCCTTGCAGTGTCACACATGGCAAGTTGTGCCATAGGTGACCATGGTAAGCTATGTGACCTTTGTCCCCAAATAGTCGAGTTATTAAAAATGCGGGTGTATCCATATCGATCCAATTTCCATGTCACTTGAATATAGTGGTCCTGGGTAGTTTGTCCCAATGTGCTTATCTCATGTGACCTTGGTGACCGGTGTGATCTTTTACCCCAAAAAAGGTAAGATGATAAAATTGCTTTATGTATTCACATACAAGCAAAGAGTAGATAGGCTACTCCATGTGTCCTCTAAGCTCTAACTAAGGGGTACACCCTGTGCATTATGATGCTGTAACCTACAACTAAGTACTTGCGAAGTACACAAGCGACTGGGTGGATAGCAGCTAGGTGTACTTAGCAGTACCATCCTATAGTGTACTCAGAAGTTGCCTGCAAGGTGCCTGACATGTGTACCCATGTAAGCCACCAGTCGTGGAGTACCACTCTCAGCTACTCCTCGGGAGTACCTTAACAGGTATCCCCACCGGCGGCCTAGTAGCCAGAACTTGGGGACCATAGAGGGCACCAAACATTCCATTGTTGTTTTACGGACTTTCTGATTATTTTCAAGCTTTAGTGTAGTTGTAAACATCCATATTTGACTTCTTGAGGCATCACCAAAAAAACCCCGCTATATAAGTTGATATTGTGCGTAAAAACATGATAAAATATGTGACCAAAATGTTTTAAATAATGGAGACAATTACTAAAATAATCCCACAGAGTGAGTTCAAAGCTCATCTGCATGGGAGTACCCATGGCAGGGTGGTACTCCCGCATGGGGTGGGGTGGACTAGTGGGTAAGTACTGCGGTGTATAGGTGGATGATTACCCCACTTTTGCGGCCGGCGTGGGTACCCATGGGGTGGGTACTCGTGGCTACTTAACAGCTATCAAAAGGTACGCCCATGAAGAAATTGGTTGTGTATGTCAATACAATTCATGAACCTTAGATAGAGACAATGGCCCTTGGGTGTGTTCCAAATGTTGGTGACCTCATGTACCCTTTCCATACTCACAGAGCGATGGCAGATAACACATGCGTTCTGTGAACCTTGTATTTTATTAATTATTTGTTACATTTTCCTTATCTGAGTTGAGTTTAAGCTTATTAACATCAGTCAGTTTTATTATTGACTAAATTTATGCAGGGTGGTAACCACACTGACAGCGTTATTAATTTCATTAACCATCGGGTGAGTTAGAGACCATAATAAATGACAGTTGGTCTTCTTCACTTTACTTACTTACCGTCTTAGATTCACTAAATTTGCTCGAATTGTTGAATTCTTTAATGAATATGTCAAGAAAATGTGTCATGATTAATATAATAATGAGAAAGCCACAAATGCTATTAAAATCAACCATGTCATGAAACGTGAACGTTAAAGTGTGTTTTCTGGTAGTGTGGGGTATTATTCAAGCAGATTAGTTTGTAGTTTTTGCAGTTATTATCATTTTTGTGGTTTATTCAAAAAGGCTATGCATTAAACCCTATGGTCCAAATATTTTTTGCAGAGACTTTAAAGGAAGAAAACTAAATTTGCGCTTCCTAAATTAATCAAAAATAAAACAACCTTGCAAGCAGCGTTCGAAATACCGGTTGTCCGTTCGCCCGAGACAACCAATTATTGCGCACGGACAACCAAAACATGATAACGAAAACAGTTATCTCCCTGCGGACAACCATAATTTAGAGGCAAAAGTCACGTTTGGTATCTGCAATTCATAGCCCCCGACAAATTGTTTTATAAGGGGATTCCCTGGGTATTTTCCTTTCGTATCTTCGATTGTTTACGCTAATAAAACAAGAATAATTGTTTGATTATTATTAACTAATTATTGTCATATTAAAGGATCAAACAGAAACTAGCTCATCATTTCAAATGAAAGCCTTAATTTCTACTCAGAAATGCTTTCATTTGGACATTAGTTGTTACATTTTACTAAGGCCGAAATAGCAGGAGCTTAAAGGCAGCCCCTACAATAGTTCCCCCCCTGGCGCCGGAACCACCAAAAGATTATCAATTTCCCGTATCATACAGAAAGAAAGTTGTTTCAAAGTACGGACAACCAAAAGTTTTTGGCGGACAACCAAAAATTACAACGAGGTTTTCTGTGGGACAACCATACTTTTTTTTCCCTTAAAGGTGCAATGAGAGATTTTGAAGCAACCCCAAATATTGGTGTCATAATATTAGTTCATATAGATGAGACTCTCATAGATTTCTTACCTGTATTGGGCTACAGACTGTCTTCAAAGAGAGAAAACTAGGCGATTTTGATTTGCTTATATTCAATGTAAAACAGGCGGAATTTCAGTATTTGCTCCAATACAAAATATAAATTTCAAATTTTTTGTACCAAAGAAATATTCTCAGCTTAATTCTTTAATGAGGATATTTTTGATGGAAAGCCTTACATCAGAACAAAAATTAGTACTTTCAAGATTTTTTTGAGGGAAACCTATATGTGAAATCTCTCGTTGCAGACCTTTAATATTCGGATGCTGCTTGCCAAGAATGGTCTTGCCAAACAATATTTTGTTGATCTTGTCAAGATTATCTAAGGCTAAACGGAGATGGACACTCTCCCTATTTTGTACAGCAAACGAGGTCACGCGTCTACATCAGCAAATTACGCTACCAGACTTCCGATTGCCCTATTCTCAACGTAGCAAGGCAGACTGGGGGCTCGGCCCTGACCGCGGTTTGTCCAACTTTTTGACTCGCTGTGTCATTAACCCGTAAGGACATTTTTTGGTGAAAGTCGGGGGGGACAAATGTGACAGGTTGTTGATTTCTTATTGCCCCTATAATGCTCAGGCAAATCACAACATATAACATTCTGTCTTTCCTTTGTCTGTTAGGAAATTGGAAAAAATTAAACTTGTTATAAATTTCTGTATTTAAAGTCAAGCAACCCACAAAATAATAGCAATTTCTTTTGAACTTCACGCCATTGCTCCACACAGTAAAATATGGCGAGCGTCCTTACCATGGAAGTCCACTTCCCTTACACAAAAATAGGTGAGTGTACTATCTTCCTCGAGATAATCTTTGGTCTGTATACTTGCTGTTAAAAAGATGGGTCAAGATTGTATCCACATTGGGTATATATCAACAAGAAACACCCAACAGTTTTGGTACAAAATTGACTCAAGGTTGGATAATTCTGATAAGTTGGGTAATTTTGACCCATTTTGGATAATAAGATTTGTTACCCATTTAGGTATTATCTGTTTCCAACAATTTGGGCATTTAATAAAGTACCCAAGGTTGGATAATACCCAATGTTTTTGGAACGGTCCATGATCCACAACAACACTATTTGTAATATTGCTTTTTTTTTACCTACACCTTTCAAAACTCATTTTCCATGCATTTGCTGCCTTTGTCCTCAGCATCACCTACTCTGGAAGACTGGAAGGAGTGGAAATTTACTCTTTTTTAGGTACAGTCATTACAAATCTAGAGTACTCCAGTGAAATCCCTGTAACGGAGTGGAAGTTGGTTGCTCTCCTAATTTAAGAGTAAGAATAAGGTGAATTTCCTCTGAAAAAATGAAAAGGACATGTCCGTCTGATTTTAAATTTCCTCTTAAAAAGAATAAATTCACTTTAAAAGGTGAAATTCAACTTTAAAAGGTGAAATCACTTTAAAAAGGTTAAATTCCTTTGGAAAAGAGTTAAAATTCTTTTAGAAAATTTATATTCCCGATTAAAGAATAATGTTATTGTTTAAAAATGGTTGTAAATTTTCTTTCCTGAAAGGGTCAAATTTTCTTGTGAAAAAAATTCTTGTGTTCTCTTACAATAGTCCAAATTCCATGAACAGAGTGAGAATCACTTCGAACAAGATTGAAATTTCCTCTGAAAGGTGTTGAATCAAGACAAAATTTTATTCCGTTTTCACTCTTTGAAAAATTACATTTCACTTTTGATGATTCTTAAGTCACTCCAACAAAGAATTTAACTCTTCTTACCAAATTAGATCCATAAGACAAACTTAGCACTTCTGCAATATCTGTGGGAGATCTTGAGAAATTTAGCAAAACTCTATATGATATACACAGGAAAGCTGCATCCATAACAAAGGTGGACCTTGTTTTTTGGACCTTTCGGCTGTATATGAGTTGGGCACTGGCCTCCTCTCTTTAGTCATGACTAAGCCTATTTACACAAAGTGGATTCAGAAGTGTAAACAAAAGGGCAGCAATTAGCATGTTATGACCATTTATAAACGCAGCAAGACACGCATGAACAACGCCTTTTGTCCACTCTCTGCTTGGCCACGGATGCATTTTGCACAAAGCACTATGCCAGCCACTCTTATATTCATTACCTCCGCCTGCATCAATTGATTCATTTGCTGTTGTACGTTCTGTGGATGAACTTTGTCTCTGTCTCTCTTGCACTTTCCTCTCCTATCCTTCCTTTTATTTCCTCTCTTGTATAAGAGTGCTCATTGTGGCATTATTAATTGCAGTACGCGAGTGGAGACAGGTGAATGCGGTGGTCGTAATTCCCGGGGGGTCTGAATCGTGATATGCTCGGGCCAGGATGGTGTTTATGCCTGAGAGCGGAGCCCAATCCACACCAGTCCATGACAAATCTGTTCCAATGTTTTATTTACAACAACCACCTTTAAGCGCATTCCCTAATAACCAATTTTCACCATTTCAACATATTTGCTAGTTTCACCAAAAATCACTCTGAAATGACAAATTTACCCATTTCTTTTCGCCAAAATCAAACTTTGACTTCTAAATAAAGTGAATTTTATGTCATAAGGTTATGGAGAGAGAGAAAAAAATCTATGAAGATTTAATTTATTGATTCATCAAACGACTCAGTTTGGCGGAAATAGGCATGTCTATACATGTTTCAATCTCGTGTGACGTGTCCAGCAGAAGCGGAACTTTAGATTTCCCTCGTAATGTGATTTTAATATCGTTGAGGGAAGTGTGGCAATACATGAATCCATCCGCCAATAACGTCACACGACTGAATACATAATACATATATTGTTGCGCCATCTGCTTAGAATGTTTTAAGGCAGCTATGTTTAAGGCAGCTATGTTATATCGGAAATGATTTGTAGATTGCTGTATAAGATAAATAAAAACGAATCATGTGTGGACTATTTGACAACCGATTTAAATTTTGCATTTGAAAGCTATGTACTAAATTTAACAGAAATTTTATGGTGGAAATTTGATCTAAAAAGAGGAGTTTCGTGTCTTGCAAATCATCAGACAAGAAAAATTGGCTTTACTCTGCAAGTAATATGATTTTTGGCTTGTCATGAACTAGCAATTTTTCTTTTTTTCACTAATCTGGTTGCGACATAAATCTATACATTCAGTGTAATGTTCAAACGTTAGCGTGAACTCACTAGAGCTTGTGCAGATGATTAAAAAATCTAAAATTTAGAGTGAAATGCTCAAAAAAGTACAATTTAATTTGTGTAAAAAAAATAAAAATATTTTTCTCATAAAAAATGGCAGTGTCCTAGCGGAATGGTCATGGATAATTACTTTATATCTTTTACAAATTGTATAATTATGTCCTTTGGAATTTAATATCAAACATTCAATTTTTGATGAGTTTATTGTTCTCTAATCAAAGAGAAAGAAAAAATATGAAAAGAACAGCAATTTCATGTGTAGGATTGATTATTAATGTTATTGGTCAAAATTAACTCTTTTCTCATTAAATCAAAGGCTTAGATAAGTATGAGAAGGGTCGAGCTCTTGTGATTGTGGCAGCGAAGCATGTGATTCCCGGTGGTGCGTGTTGAAGTTCAAGTTTAATTGATGTAATTTGGTTTGGTGCTCTGGTAAAGTGCAGTGATGGCCATAAGGATGCCTGGAGGCCGGCAGTGACACAGCCCTACAAATCGACACACGGGGCAAAAATTTCAACTTTTTGGGGGTGGATTGTGGCCCCCCACATGTTTTGGAGGGCCTAGGTGATCATGCAGATGGGTGCCTGTATGGTTGGATGGCTACAAAGAAGTTAGAACATTCAGAAAATCCACTCTACAGACGAACGGAAATAATCCATGAATATTTTCTTAACAAATGTTTGTAGATAGTAATATAAGAAAATAAAATTCAGCACGTGCAGTGGGAGAGCATTGGATACGTGCTGTTAGGGTGTTTGCCTGTGGTGGCACAATGGACACAGCCCTCAAATTCTACAAAGGTGCAAAAGGTCAACTTTTTGTGGATTGTGCCCCCCACAATTTTTTGGAGGGCCTATTGATCATGCCCAGAGGGTGCCTGTTATGTGATGGCTACAACGAAGTTAACATTCAGAAATCCGGCTTCTGCTACAAGACAAGGAATAATCATGAATTCAAACATGGCATGGGGATAGGACTTACATGTCCATGGGCTGTATACTTTTTGGACCATCATGAACATTAAAGAGCTCATTTGCATATTTCCATAAAATGTCATTAAGCCACTTGACAGACTAAACCAAATAGTCCCAGTGAACTTCTAACTTGGCACGTTGGTAGAACATGATGAGGTCAGGTGATGTATATATTTTGGACAGGGTAATTAATATTAATGAGCTCATTTGCATAGTTCAAGAAAATTCATTAATCCACTCTACAGATTTAACTGAATAGTCATGATCTTCCAACATGCACAGTGAGTTTGAATATTAATGAGCCATTAGCATATTTAAATAACATGTGTTAAACACAGTTGTGGGGGCCATCTTAATTATGCACAATGTAATTATTGTTTTATAAAAAGGCGTAACAAATCTAGACCATGACAGTGATAAGTGCTAATTCTCACATTGTTACTATTTTCAATATTCTGAAGCATGCTTATGACTATGATAAAACAACACCAGCAATTCAAATTACAAATAAAACAATCATCGTATCCACAACAACCACAATCACGACAACGAGGATCGGTCGTTAAACCCTTTAACAGTTTTCTCTCTGCCTGTCATCCATACTCCATCATAACCCTCAACTCATCAATTGCTTGTCTCTCTTATGTCAATTCTTTCCATAAATAAATTATCATACCACATTGGCTAAGATTCCAACCGCTTGAGCAACGAAATGCTTCATCGCCAATGCCCATACTAAAGGCCAACTAGGAATCGGGGTGCTAGAACGCTTTGATTGACCAACGAACATACGCCGGGTGGTCATTAAACGGCGGCCCTGACACTAGTATTACTGATCGTAACGAGTCCACAAAAGATTAAGGCGATATCTTATTGAGATTGTGTTTGGGGAGAAAAACCTTTGTAACTTACTTTGTACTTTAGCTAATTACATGCTTAGGGGTGGTTAAGTCGTAATTTTTTAATTAAGAATGGAGAATAGGGGACGAGCTGTGACTATATGCCTTATTGCTTGAGTATCATGGAAGAATTTTTTTTTTTAGAAAAACAAAACATTGGCTAATCTACAATGTTGTTGTCCACATTTGATTTGCATGTTGACATAATTTTTCTAATTTTCCTAAAAAACATTTTTTTTGGGAAAAATAGGTAATTTTTAACAGGTCGCTTGCTCTTTTCCTATGATATTTTCTTAAAAATGTTGGTAGATAGTAGATCTAGAAAATAACATTCAGCACATTGCAGTGGAGATCATGATATCGGGTTTGGTTTTTGCCTTGGTGCAAATGTACCCAAAAAAAACCCCTGGGTTGAATACCGGTGGGGTACTGCTGGATATTTATTCGGGTACCAATTCTGGATTTGATCTTTAACCAGCTATTGATTACACAGAATACTGCTCTCATCCCGTGGTTCACCTGGAATTGGGCATATGCAATCGTGAAGCATTTCCCGGTCATTCGGAGGGGATGTTACGCTGTCGGTCCCATGTACAGAGAGAATCACGCCTGTACATGTACTCGCCCAGTGTCGACTAAGAGTATGGTGAAAACCTCTGACTGTTCCCAATCCGCCCCAGTACTCAAATGGTGGGGGCCATGTTAGGAGTGTCCGTATCATGGATACTGTGGCCCCGGATCATCTTACCTTCAGTTAAATAAATCTTGACAACAAATCCGTTCTTTTATTCTCCAATTAATTTCACCTTTGGGGTGGTCTACAAATCAATGTTTGTGATGGTGAGGTGATCATAAGGCCAAAAGCACAATTGTGGATTCAGAATTGGAAATAGAGTCTAAGCAATGAAATTTAAGAAGATTGGTATTACAAAATCTCAGTGGGCCATCTAAGTTGTTTCTTGTTAAAAATCTCAAATGACACCGTTTTTATGACTCAATATGGAATCAGCATGTAAATGTATTCAAATGATCCAAAACAGCCTAGAGTCTGAGTTGTGGTCTTTTGAGATGGCTTTCCGAAATGACCACATCTCAATTGTCACGACTTATTTGTTTAATCTAACAGAAGCTTTCCAGTGGGGAAAGGTTAATTACTGGGCACAAGTTTTCAAAATTACCTCTCTTTTTGGCCGTAGTTGATGAGAACTTGACACATTTGTTGTAGGCAACAACATCTTGCAACTGTTTTTGTACCATCAGCAGCTCGGGGGGGATATTTAATGGTAAGTTTGTATTTGGGAATTAACAACACAAACAAAATTCGAAAAAATGTATCTCTGATAATTTTACCTGGAAGCCACCTCCAAAAACAACTTTTTGTTTGTTGTTTATGATATGGTAACTTTGTTTATCTCATTGGATGTTCTGCCATGTCATGACCACACCAAACTAGGCACTATTTATCACTTTCAGCACAACGTCTGTATAGGTTATAACCTTTTTTTAAGAAAACAACAATTAAAAAAAAATAAATCTCTGCTCTTATTGGATCGTGCCTAAAGCAGTGAACAATGTTTGGCGGAAGAGGGAAGACACACCCAAAAAAGGAACAATTTGAGGTGTGTATACGTTCAACATGTTACCTGTCAAATCATTGTAGTACAATTACCAGAAAGCATCCCATCAATTTTGACCAAAATTTGTAGTGTTACAACAATTGATGGCTATAACTGAAAGCACTTTCTTTCTGCAACTTCGCGGAATTTAGTTTTAAGTAATTTTGGACACAAGTTTGAATTCTTACTCTCTTAACAATTTACCACTCGTTCTGTCCTTCAAATATAGTGTAAAGTCATCGTCTTTTCTTCAGACAATATTTCTTTCTTTTAATGGCGTGAAAGATGTCAGATTCATACATCTTGCTTTTAATTGGCATTTGTTCCACCTGTCAAATTTCATTTTGTCTTTCATTCTCTCTCTTATAATGGTACTCTATAACTTTCCTACTTTATGGATGGCAGTAAATAGCTGCAATCTGGTGTCCTTTTTTGTTGTCAGTCCAGTTATATATTGAGCTTAAATAACTGCAAATAACAATCAGCATCAACAACAAAAACCGTATCATTATAACCAGCTCTGTTGTATCAGCACCTAAGTGTATAAGGTCCTTGTGAACTCCTGTTGGTGTAAGAGGGGCTCATGTCATTGATTTGTTTACCAAAACTCTAGTCATTGATGGGACATTAAACAGACACTAACATTGAAAAAATGAAAAATCGATTCTACTGATTTAAAACAGTCCAAAAACTAATGGTTTGTGTCCGCACCACAAAATTCTCCCACCGCAAAATGAAAAACCACTTTCCCAAAATACTTTTTTCGGATAAGATTTTGGCTCATAATAGGAGAACATAAATACATTACATTGCTGAATAAAATTTAAAAAAAAAAATACTCCAGTACAATTAATGGGTCAAAACAAGTTTTAATACTGCCACCAAATGCTTATTTATGCTACTTGCATAAAACACAATGGCATTTTAATTCTTTCCACAAAATAAGTGCAACTTTTCTCCTTGTTGCTAACCTGTAAACTATATTTTCCATTTACCTTCAATGTCATTGTATTGTGTGATTACAATTGTTTTGATTTGTGCTTTATGCTATATTATTGCCTGTGTGTGTTGGGAGAGAGCGAGAGTGCAAAAGACATGCAGAAAGAGAGAGAGAGAGTGAGAGCAGTGCATGAAGGGAGAATATATCTGTGCTTAAAATAGCTTTATTCTCATCATTCAGTGAAGTGCTTGCCCTCTTTCTTCTTGCTGCTAACCCGTAATTACGTTAATTTAATCAATTTTTTATTTCCGTATGGTAAAGATTTTGTTTGGTGTTTCCTCCTATGCTTATGCCTAATATTACAACATAAGTCTAGAGAGAGAGATGAGTGTGTGTGGACGTTGGTTTGTTCTGTGCATGTGCATTCATGTGTTGTGTGTGTGCAGGTGTGTAAACTGTATGGGTGTTTTCTTGTGTGTGGCATACATGCATGTATGTGTGCATTGTGCATGTGTACACACTAACCCTATAGCCAGTCTTGTCATTCCCTGGGGCAAAGCTCAGAACGTGGGAATGGGGAAAGCATCCCAATTCGCCGGCTTGGTGAAAATAGGTTGATTTAGCATGTTTTTCACCGCTTCTTACAGATTCCCACATTTTTTCTTTTCTTGGCAACTCTTCCCCAGCCCTCTTTTAGCTTTGCCATTGTGTGGGCTCTTAACTACCATTATATATTTCCAGTTGCAGGTGCTATTTGAAAGATAACTCTTAATGCATAACTTTCCACACAAGAACATGCATCCTGGATACTAAGAGTAACCTTCTTGAAAATGGAAAAGTTTAGGCATTATGTCCCTTACGCATCTGCACCCACATAAACCTGATCTGAAGGTTGTTCTGTGTTGTAAGAAAGAGTAAGAAATGTTAGATAGAGGGGATCGGTGACATAAATTCAGTGAAAGTGAAAGCTGTTTGTAGACTGATAACCTCTAGTTACATTCATTTACATTGTCCTTTTCCTGTGTGGTGAAAAATTATTCTGTTTTGTTGTTATTGTGAGACATGTAGAGCGAGAGCAGCCTGCAAAGATATAAGAGCTAGTGGAGGCGAGAGAGTCACAGCAAGATACAGAAAGAGAATATCTGTGATTAAATAAGCTCTGTTCTCATCATTTCAGAGAAAGTGCAACCTTTTTTTTTTTAAAAAGCATTGTAATTATATATGCGTGCTTTAATTACAATTTGCTAATTACTGCTGCTGGTTGAGCCTTTGTTGTTGCTCGGAGAGCGTACATCGAACCTGCCAAAATAAACACACACTAGTTAGCTACGTCTTAATGACTTAAAGCTTCGTATTAAAATCACGGGAATTTATTGTTGTATCTAGGAAGTGAAGCGAGCAGTTGTTTTAGAAATTAGCAAATAAGTGGAAAAGTGGTCGATATTCAAAGTAATTGTGATGCGGGGGGGAGCCACTCTTGTCTAACAAAATGGTGTGGTTAATATGTTTAATTGTAAGGGGTGGGTGTGAGCTGTAGATAAAACTGTTTTGGAGTGGTTTTGATTGGATTGATGGTAGATTGAGTGAGTTGTATTGATTGGTTTTTTTGGTATTTAAAAATTGTCAACAATTGAGTTGATATGTTGAGAGTTTTATTCGTATCCGGGGGTTCCACAGTGCAAAGTATTCAGGGATATGCCTGACATAATGGGTCTCTTTTATGTGGTCTCATTTGGTATGATGATGGATTCTCCTCTTTTATCTCACCTGGTAATTTCAGGACTTCTTAAATGTTTAAAATCAATATTCAAAAAATTAAACAATCTCGTCTAAAGATCACTAATATTGTCCCCAGGAACCCTTGGATTTGACTGGGTGTTCGCAGTGAAGAGGACAAATGGAGCACAGTGTCTTATCTTCGGAAGTGGCCCTAAATATTGGAGTCTGAGAAAGCGACTATTTGTTTTCTCATCTACCATGAAATCTTAAGGCTAAACAATGTTGGTGTATGTTCTGGACACAAGGGCCTATTTTGTGGACGTAATATTAGTTTGATCTGGTATTCTATGGGACTTCACAATATCCTCATATCAAATGGATTGGAAATTTTGGCATTAAATGTTGTGAGTTCGGGTTACCGGGTTATAGTCATTTAATCAGATTGAAACTTGATGAAATAAATCGGGCCTCCCCCTTTAAATGGGCATTTCGGGTGATCCACATCAGCCTCGTCCCCCCCCCGACTACCTAAAAATGTTGAGATTTTTAATATCATCGGAACCGTTAGCCTTAGTAATCCCAGGTTGCCCATCTTACGTGCAAGTTCAGTCTACACTGTTAAGAACATCGCAATTTTGTATTTTTCTGTCGTAACGACAGAAATTACAGCACCTAGCCTATGGGACCGTGGGAAACTCGCAATTGCTCATAACACAAACCGCAGATCGGTATCAGGGCAAATTGTTGGGAATAAGCTTTTCTCAAGGATATCTAGGTGATCAATGATTAAAACAGAAGTGCTGAATCACAAAATGCACCCTTGAAAATGTTGTGAGAATTTTGGTGGGATAATTTACGTAACCAAAACTTTAAAACATGCTATTCTGCTTTAATAGAACCAAATGCAAAGTTTCTGATACATTGAAATAGCAAATGTTTGCAGAGCTATATACATGACATCTATATACAAGATTCAAATGATAAATTCATTGAAAAACAAGTTAACACTTGAATAAGTTGATATTTCTTGTATTTAATACAGCAACACTTGATAAATAAATGAAATTCAAATACAAAATTGACTAAGCAATGCATTCATCCACATTGCTATTTTACTGATGATAGAATGCCAAACCAATTGCGTTATTTCTGAACTCTTGTCGCATCAATTTACGTCACCTCAGACTTGCTTGTTTGATGCGTCTTTACACTGATAGATCTTGAGCGCAACGTCACGATTTGTCAATTTGAACTGTCAATATTTTGTAAATTTCCTGTAAGGTATAATCAATCATTTATTTGTATATGTAATAATTTGAATCGTTAAAGCAGCACGTGGCACATTTTCAGAAAATATGAAAATTTCTCTTCAATTTGCTTGCAAATGATAGTTAGTCTATGCATTGGAAGAATAGAGATATTTTACACATAAAAAAAAATAACATTACATACAAAAGCAGATAGGACATTAATAAGACGCTAAAAGACATCCGGTAATTTGTAGGCTAACATGGCGTACCAGAGGGGGGGCCGGGGGGGGGGGGCAACGTGCCCCCGACCGCGAGATGTTTTTTGTCGGTACATAACGTCCCGTCGGTACATTTGTCTAAAAACCTGTAAGCTGTTGTTTTTTGCGCGTTGTGCATGATTGAGTTACTAATAACCGCTGAATATGGCCAATACTACTCAGAATTTGGAGGCGATGGTAAAAAGTTAAGGAAAAATTTTTTTGTCGGTAACAATACACGTGTCGGTACATTCACAAATCTGTGCCCCCTCGTCAACAAAATCCTGGGCTACAAACACCACGTCGGCTAACTTTTAAGTTTGCCGTAACTTTTAATCAACAAATCCAACAAAATCAACAAATTGTCTGTTTACATGAATGTCATAGACTCATACTCATTGATAGTAAAACCACAAAGTCACAGACTGTCAAACAAGGTCATACTGTGAGAATCACTCTGGCGTGTTTTTTCTTGTGTTACACAACATTTCCAGCTCGTCTGCTGAATAATGTTGCCAACGACATTAATTAATAAATCGTTCTGTTTACCCATAACGTGCTGATTTGTGTTTCATAATTCAGAGAGGGCCTAATGTCTATAAAGCCTTTATAAACCATGCAAAAATATCCCATTTTTAAAAATCTAGAGGGTACACTATTTTTCAAATGTGCAATTTCTCTTTAAATATCGGATTAAAGGTTAGCATATAAAAACACCGTCTGAAGAAGTGCTCAAATATTTTTGTGTCGATGCTTAGCTTCCTCACTCGGCAAAACGACCAAAGACCTCTATTCCTCACATTGGCTAGATTTTTAATTAATATGAATCAGTTAAGCTGCTATCAATAATTTGCTTCGGATGTAAAACAACCAGGGCCCTGAATTTTTTGAAGTTGAGTTTGAACTCTTAACTACTTGGTTCTCCAGGTAGACAATGATCATTATTTTATTAATCTTTCCCTGGAGATGCCAAGCGCGCAGTGTTGAAAAACCCTGTGCAACTTTTTTTGGAAAAAAACCCCCCTGGCTCGAACCGGCAACTTCTCTGTAATACTAGCATGTCGCTCTTACCAACTTAGCTAAAAGCAGGTTGGATGAGGAAGTGATAGATTTTCATCTATATATGTATAACAGTACCCCCCCCCTCCATTGCTTTTATTCCTATGAGTCAATAGCTCATCTACCAATGACAGCAGTTCACGTGGCTTGTACTTGTACAATGACATGGACTGACCTTGTGTTATCTGGGTATCATAATCATACCCAAAAAACCAGGGTCTAGTTTTCTAAATATATGGGTGAATGAAAGCTCTGAACTGTGCCAAGAGAATTAGATTTTACTAGCTCATAATGATTGACTCGGGTGAGCAGGGATGAACACCACAGTCAATCAGGCCATGTTGTTTGTTTTCTGTTTGTATATTGTTTTACACCCAAATAACTCCAGTGACCGCAGTCGCTCTAGTTCTTCATAGAGTTTTTTGATCTTCTGGTCCTTGATTCTTTTTTTAGCTCAAAGGTAACATTATAGGCCCAGTAATGAACTCAATTTCAGCCTGGGGAAGCCACTATTTGTTGTGAAGCATATTGGTCTCTTACTTGTGTATGTTGTTTCTTAAGTCAAATCAAAGTCAAATCAAAAATGATGGCTCCACACAATCAGAATGGCTCCATAGCTAACGGACCCCTCCATCAGCAGCAATATGAACGGGAGCATTTACGAAATATTTTGGATTCTCTCTGCACAAAACCCTTGACCTTTCAAGAGATGAATGCATCATCAATTTTTATAGTTTGAGTTTTACATCACTGCAGAGTGTTGAAATATAAGTTTCAGAACTGTTTACTTCTTAAATTTCTCTTTGATATACACACACTCAAAAGTTTATGCTTACCATCTGACAAAAATAAGTATCAACATAACAGATTTTTAAGCTATTTCTTTATTTTCCAAACTGTCCTGTGCGACATGTGGCGACTTTTCCCAGATCACAACACATCTGGTTTTAGCTTTGGTTACAACACCATTCTTATTTTGTTTCCTTTATGTTTGAAAAAAAAAAAAGCTTTTTGGATTGAATTTCCCCCAGAATTAAATCCTGATAAATACTCAATGTTTTGGAAGGGGGTTGGTAAATGGCCTCAAATAAGTACCCATTCTCATGGTACTGCAGCTCCCCCTGTCAAGATGACCTTGTCGATTGAATCGTCTTTTTCACGGTTGGTTAGCAGAAAGATTGGTCACATAAGAAAGACATTTGAATTGTGTGTGCATTTCCACTATGTTACCTGCACATGACAGTGAGTACCGGGCACGGCAAAATTAGCTGCCCAACATAGATGACAAGATTCACAAATTGTCTTTGATATGATATGAACAAAGTCTATATTGTTTGAAGATCCATTTACATTTCTCCAATTTTCTCCTTATTTTATTGGCAAAAGGTAAAAACAATTAAATCGTACAACATGGGGATAGTTTTATTGTTTGTAGTTGTCGGGCTGTGAATTCTGTTTGCTTATTATGAAGTATAATTTTGCGTATTTGTGTGACCGTTGTTTCGAAATTACAATTGTCCTTGGATGGTGACTGACTTACAAAGCCTTTTGTCTTTACGACTTAATTAGTTAACGGGTTAAAAATAGAAAATGTCGTTTATGCTTCATGTGGACCCCCTAAAACCATATGCCATTGTTTTTTCTTTTACCCAAACTCTGGTCATGATGGGGGTACATTCACACGACCACATAACAGGAAAAAAAAAAATGAAAATTGATTCCATTGATTCAACATTCCAAAAACTAATGTTTATGACGCCACAAAAATTCTCCCGCCGAAAAAGAGCAAAAAACTTTCCCGAAAGACTTTGCCATTAAATTTTGGCTCATAATAGGAGAAATAAATCATATCTTTGTGAATTAAAAAAAGAAAAAAGCTACTTTCAGTATGATGTAAGGTGCCAAAACAAGTTTTAATCCTGCCACCAAATGACTTGATTTATGCTTACTTAGCATAAAAACACAATGGTGATTTGAATTCTTTCCACCAAAATAGTGCAACTTTTCACCTTGTTGCTAACCTGTAAATTATATTTTACATTCATTGTAATTTCTGACGTTGATAAATGTTTTGGTTTTGGTGCTTTTATGCTATACGGTAGTGAAGGCTGTGGGGTGTGGAGGGGTGGAGTGAAGAGTGAAAAAGACAGTGCAGAGGGAGATGAGAGGTGAGAGAGAGAAAGAGAGAGAGAGAGGAGAGAGGAAAAGAGAGAGATGGGAGGGATGAGAGAGCGAGGAGAGAGAGAGGAAGATATAGAAAGTGAGAAAGAAAGGTGGCGAGAGAGTGGTTGAGAGACGTGAGAAAGATAGGAGAGTCGAGGGAGAGAAGAAGAGAGGAGAGAGAGAAAGTGCAAGAGAGAGCAGGCCCGTATGCAGAAAAAGGGGGAAAGGTCCACTTTTTGCCGTTTTTTGGATAAAAAAGGTCCAAAAGTTAGAGAAATATGACAGAAAGTCCACTTTTTGGTATGAGATGTCCCAAAACACCCAAAAAAAGGAAGTGATTTGGAGGGGGGGGGTAGGTCCATTTTGCCAAAAAAGGTCCAACTTTTCAAAGTCCCACAACCCCCCGTATAAAAAAATCCTGCGGACGCCGTGAGGAGAGAGTATAGAGAATAGAGAGAAAAAAAACATATCTGTGATTAAAATAGCTTTATTATCATCAATTCAGTGAAAAAGTGCAGCCTCTTCTATTGCTGCTAACCCGTAATTACGTTAATTTAATCAAATAGTTTTGTGAGCCACAGGCATAGCTGGCAGGACCACTTAGCAATCGGTTGTGCGTTGTGTATGTGTGTATGGTGGATGTGTGTGGAGGCTGGGTTTTGGTGTCATAAATTGTAATTTTTTTTTTAAATTGAACCATCATTGAAAGTTTAACTTCAATTGGCAACCAAAATTATGTCATAGGTGCACAATGGATCCGGTCATATGTTGATGAGGTCAAAGGTCATGTTGAAAGGTCAAAGGTCATGTGAGGGTCAAGTTGAAAAATGGGGCTAAAAAATGTAAAATTCATTATAAATTGAAAACTTGAAGTTCAACTTGAACCAAACTTTTGTCATCGGGTGTGCACCATGCGATCCCTTCAATGTTGAATGAGATCAAGGTCACGTGACCAGGGTCAAAGGTCATGGGGCGACCACAGATGACTATTCTTTGAATATAGCAAGCGCGAAAGCCGAGACCGCCGAATTCTGTTATTTTCCTGTGTGGTGAGTGTTGTGGTGTTTTGTGTATGTATGGTCTGCCTATGCCTATATTGCGACAAGAGTAGAGCGGAGAGAGTGCTTGTGTGTTGTTAGGGCCACTCATGCATGTGTGTGTGTGCGCATGTGTAGTGTAACTGTATGTGTGTGTTCGTGCTGTGCATACATGCATTATGTGTGCATGTATACACACTGACAATAGCCAGTCTTGTCATTTCATGGGGCAAAAGCTTGGACTGGGGACTGGGGGAAAGCAGTCCCAATGTCGGGATTGGTTCAAAGAAGGAAGGACGTGGTGATTTTTTAGCATGCTTTTCACCGTTCTTACCGATTTCCCCCCATTTCTTACGGCACCTTTCCCTTCCCTCTTTAGCTGTGCTATTGCGGGGACTCTTAACAACCGTTCGATCTCCGGTTTATGTGGGTGGGTGCAGCTGCAGGGCCGCCGAATGCAGGAGGATTTATTTTGGGGGGTGCGGTGATTCAAAAAAGTGGACCTTTTGTGGAATTTGGGGGCCCTTTTTACTGGCCTATGCAGCTGCATAAGTGACCTAATGCCTAACTTTCCACGCAAGAAGCATGCATCCTAATACCTTTTGAGAATGTGGAAAGTTAGGCATTATGTCTCTTATGCATGCACCCGTCGTTCTTGTGTGTGAGAGTAAGAACATGTGAGATATAGGGAATCTGTGACATAAATTCAGTGAAAGTGAAAGCTGTTTGTAGACATGATAACCTCTAATTACATTAATTTACATTGTCTTTTCCTGTGTGGTGAAAAACCATTCTGCTTTTGTTGTTGTTATTGCCTGCGAGAGATAGAGAGCGAGTGGAGGGTAGGAAGTGTGAGCGAGAGACAGAAAGAGAATATCTGTGATTAAAATAAGCTCTGTTCTCATCATTTCAGAGAAAGTGCAACCTTTTTTTTGTATTGGCTGCTATATATGCGTGCTTTAATTACATTGCTAATTACTGCTGCTGGGTGAGCATTTGTTGTTGCTCAGAGAGCATACATCGACAACCTGCCAAAAATAAACACATGCTAGTTAGCTACGTCTTAATGACTTAAAGCTTCATATTAAAATCACGGAAGTTAATTGTTGTATATATGAAGTGAAGCGAACAGTTGTTTTAGAAATTAGCAAAGAGTGGAAAGGGGTCGATATTAAAGTAAATTGTGATGCGGGGGGGAGCCACTCTTGTCTAACCAAAGGTGTGGTTAATATGTGTAAATCGTAAGGTATGGGTGTGAGGTATGATAAGACTGTGGTGGGAGTGGTTTTGTTGGATTGATGGTAGTTTGAGTGAGTTGTATTGATTGGTTTTTTGTGGTATTTAATTGTCAACAAGAGCGTAGTGGATATGTTGAGAGTTTAATTTGTATCCCTGGGGGTTACACAGTGCAAAATATTAGGGAGATGCTACAGTATGGGTCTCTTTTTTTGTGGCTATTTGGCATGAGGATGGATTCTCCCTTTTTATCTCAACATTGGTATATTTCAGGACTTAAATGTTTAAAATCAAATATATAAGAAAACTAAACCGAGTATCTTCTAAAGGTTGGTAATAGCCTTATCCCCAGGGACCTCAAATTTTATTGGAAGTGGCTATGGCGTAAGCAGGATTGATTTTTTTTTGGGGGGTGCAGGACTTCAAAAAAGTGGACCTTTTTCGGTAAAAGTGGACCTAACCCCCTAAAATCGTCCTTTTTTTGGACTTTTTTAACACTTTTTCACCAAAAAGTGGACTTTTGGTGTAAAAATTTTGCTAAATTGTGGCCTTTTATCAAAATATTCAGCAGAAAGTGGATCTTTTGCCCCTTTTTAATTTTTTTGTTGGGGGTGTGTGTGCGACTGCACCCCTGCATCCCCCCCCCCTGCGTACGGGCCTGGAAGTGGCCATAATATTGGGATTTGAAGAAAGCTACTATTGTTTCTTATCTACCCCATGAAATCTTAAAGCTAAACAATGTTGAGTTGTATGTTATGACCAAAAGTGCCACATTTTGGTGGACTAATAATTTTGGCATGAAATGTTAGAGTTGGGCTACCGGGATTATAGTCATTTAATCAAGATTGAAACTTTATTTTTAAATCGGGCCATCCCCTTTAACATGTGAAAATGTTGCGATGAATTTTGGTGGGATAATTTACGTAACCAAAACTTCAAAATACATGCTATTATTGCTTTAATAACACCAAAAGGCAAAGTTTCTTAGAAAATTGAAAATATAAAATTTGCACCGAGCTAGATACAAGACTCTATATACAGATTCAAATGATTAAATTCAATTGAAAAACAAGATTATAACACTTGATAAGTTGATATTATCTTGTATTTATACAGCAAAACACTTGAATAAAATAAATTGAAATCCAAATACAAAAATTGACTAAAGCAATGCATTCATCACAAATTGCTATTTTACTGAGTGATAGAATGCCACAATTGCTGTATTTCTGAACATCTGTAGCCTCAATGTACGTCACCTCAGACTTGCGTGTTGTTGATGATAGAATGAGGCGCTCACGGTCAGATTTGGCAATTTTTTTGAACTGTCAATATTTTGTAAATCCTGTATAATGTATATCAATCATTTTTATTAATTTATTTTGTTTGTATTTAAGTAATAATTGAATCATTAAATTGAATAAGTTAGCCTGAAATAAAATCAGGGAGCAGACCGGGCCTAGGAGACCGTGGCTAGTGGCTCTAGAGTGCTGCTGGTGGTGCAAATTTAAAAATAGCCAGGGTTCAAATCATGGTTGGGGTCATTGTGGGATGTATTCAGGTGCTCAATTCTGGAGTTAATCTGTATACGAGCTTTTGATTAAATACAGAATATGCTTTCCTCCATGGTTAATTGGAATTGGGCAAATTACATCATGAAGCATCTGTTCATCGGAGGAGGGACGTTAAGCTTCGGTCCTGTGTACTTAGAGTCACAACGTACATGTTCATACATCAGTGTCGATTTATTAAGAGTATGGGTGTAAACCCCTGACTGTACCCAATCCGCCCCCCCCCAGTCTCAAAAATGGGCCATGCTAGGAGAGTCCGTCATGGATTCACGGAGCCCTGGATTAGTAGCTGAACAATCCTGACACCACCACAAGCCTTACTAATGATTGTAACATGTATGAAGAAGAAGCATATAAAACACCGGTCTGAAGAAGTGTTAAATATTTTCGTGTCAATGCTTAGCTCCCATCACTCTGCAAAACCCCAAAGCCTCTGTTCTCAACATTGGCTAGATTTTTCTAGATTTAATTAATATGATTCTTTAAGCTGCTACATCATTTGCTAAGGATGTAGGATGTATAACAAACAATGCCCTGAATTTTAGTTGAAGTTGAATTTCTAAATTTTAACTATTGGTTCTCCAGGAAGACAAGTCATATTTATTACTCTTTCGGAGATGGCCAGCACACGTAAGTGTTGAAAAACCCATGTGCACTGACCAGGCTGAACCGGCATACTTCTGTAATACAAGGCATGTCGCTCTACAATTAGCTAACAAGCAGGGTGGTTGAGGAGTGATGATTGTTATCTATATATGTATAACCCCCTTCCATTGTGTATTCCTATGAGTAAAATAAGTTCATTCTACCAAGGACACAGTTCAGGGTTTTACTTGTACTCTCTTAAATGAAAAGAGTGAAAAATCACTCTGAATTTCGAGGTAAGTAACGCAGTAGAATTTTAAATTAACTCTAATCGAGAGGCTTTAAGCTCTAAAAGAGTTGAGAAAATGCAACCTGACCACCTTACTCGCGGTTAACCGAGTCACTCTGCTTCCGAGTGGCTCAAAATGCCACTCTTCTCGGAGTGAAGCCCACTCTGACCTCTTATCGACGGAATTTTAGCTCTAAAAGAGTGAGAAATGCTCACTCTTTTTCGGAGTGAACTAATAGCCAATCAGAAAACGCCGCAAATGCGTGATATTTTCGAAAAACATGGCGGACGAGTAAGTGAGACCGTCAGCAAACGATTGAACGAAAGTTTGAATGAAATTAGTGAAGAAATCATAGATATCTTCACGGGTGGTATATTGTATGTATCGGTCACGGTTCATAGCATTTACAGACACAGTGTGGATAAGCATTAAATGTTATTTATGATTATGTCTTCACTCGTACATATGGTAGTCTGCGGCCAGGTAGGCGTACCACCTGTACGGAAACGCACAATCATGAATGTCACGGGCATGCATGTCCTGATCAACACGTCATTGCATGCCACAATCATGCATGTCTCAATGAATCATCCCAATGATGGCGCCACAAATAGTCATTCATGTCACGATGCTCTGAATTATGCCCTACACATACAATAGATAACTTACCAAAACAAAACAATTCCTAAAGAATCACAACTCTATAAGAGTGACTAGTTCACTCTAAAAGGAGTTATCAGTTTCACTCTTTCCTTAGAGTATTTTTCACTCTTTATTTTGAGTGGATCTCCACTCTAAAAGATGCGTCACTCAGTTGGCTCTTTTTTGGCCGTGAGATTTCCTCTTTTAGATGGTTTTTCATTTTTCGTTTTAGAGAGTACCTGACATGAACTGACCTTGGTGATCTGGGGTTTCATATTACATACCCAAAAAACAGTGGGGGGATGTATTTTCTAAACTATATTGGTGAATGAAAGCTACTTAACTGGCCAAGAGTAATGAGATTTTACTAGCCTCATAGTGATGACTCAGGGTGGAGCATGGAGAAAAAAACATTCACAGCAATCAGGCCATGTTGTTGTTTTCTGTTTGTAAGATTGTTTACACCCAAATAACATCCAGTGACCGTTTTAGTCGCTCTAGTTCTTCATAGAGTTTGATTCTTCTGTCATTGATTGTTTTTTATCTCAAAGCGTACAGTTGTAGGCCCAGTAAGACTCGAATTTCGTCTGGGGAAGCCAAACTTTGGTGTGAAGCATATTGGTCTCTTAAAACTGTGTGTTATGTTGTTCTAAGTCAAATCAAAGTCAAAATCAAAAATAGATGGCTCCACGCAATCAGAATGCCCATAGCTAAACGGACCCCTCCATCAGCAGCAATATGAACGGGAGCATTTACGAAATAGTTGGATTCTCTCTGCACAAAACCATTGACCTTTCAAGAGATGAATGCATCATCAATTTATATTTTGAGTTTTTACTATCACTGCAGAGTTTGAAATATTAAGTTTCCATAACTGTTTACTTCTTAAATTTCTTCTTTGATATACACACACATCAAAAGTTATGCCTTATACAATCTGACAAAAAATAAAGTACAACATAACAGATTTTAAGCTATTTCTTTATTTTCCAAAACTGTCCTGTGCGACATGTGGCGTGTTTTCCCAGATCACATCACATATGGTTTTAGCTTTGGTTACACCATTCTTATTTTCTATGAGCTTTGGATGAATTTCACCCCAGAAGATTAAATCCTGATAAAATACTCAAGGTTTGGAAGGGGTTGGTAATGGCCTCAAATAAGTACCCATGCTCATGGTACTGCAGCTCCCCCTGTCAAGATGACCTTGTCGATGTGAATCGTCTTTTTTCACGGTTGGTTAGCAGAAAGAATTGGTCACATAAGACATTGATTGTGCATTTCCACTATGTTACCTGCACATGACATGAGTACCGGGCACGGCAAAATTAGCTGCCAAAACAATATATGAAAATATCAACAAAATTGTCTTTATATGATATGAACAAAGTCTATATTGTTTGAGATCAAATTAAATTTCTCCAATTTCTCCTTATTATTATTGGCAAAATGTAAAAACATATTAAAATCGTACACAATGGGGAAATAGTTATTGTTGTAGTGGTCCGGGCTGAATTCTGTTATGCTATATTAAGTATTTAATATTTGCGTATTATTGTTAGTTGACCGTTGTTCGTAAATTACAATTGTCCTTGGATTGGGTGGACTGACGGACAGCCCTTTTGTAGTTACAGACTTAATTAAGTAACGGGTTAAAATAGAAAATGTCGTTTATGCAATTAGATCATAACAATTTGTTTGCATGAATTTTTCCAGGTATGCCTGCTGCTGCTGTAATGGCCTGTACTGGGACTGTCTCGCAAGGAAAGTCGTAAATAGTATTAAATTATAATAAAAAGTATGGTTGACTGCTAAAAGTAGACTTTTAACATATTAATTGTTGCATAGAACATTTCCTGTTCTTTTTTGGTTGTTTTTTCACTAAACTTCAATGTTCTTACAACATGGCATCCCTAAGGGTGTGTGACACCCCAAACAGAGTTTGTTGGCAAAATTGTCCTTTTGTTTTTAAAATTTGGTATTTGAATTAAATTAATCATTTGTTGCTGATTGGTTCAGAAAATATTACTTTTTATTTGATATTACAAATTGTAATGGTAATTTAAAAAAAGGGGCACCTGATTTGTTTTCAAGCAAAAAATAACATTAGTAACATACAGCACTAGTGCTACAGTTTGATACAGTTATCGAAGCAATAAATAAGGTGTGGTATATTATTGTACATAAAAATTAACATTAATAGTAATTTTGTGGCGGTGGCCTGGGCGCCCACAAAAAAGTCAGCTTTGTGCCCTTGTTCGTAAACCAAGGGGGGAGGGGCAGGCCTGGGTTCCCTTCCAAATCCACCATGATAAGAGCAATAGTATTAAGCTATAAGCGCTATGTGTATATAAGTCATGAAAGGGGTTCCTTCAGCTATTGGGGCCCAAACTTGCCAAATTAAAGAAGTCATATAGTAAGGGTTTGAGTTGAGGTATAAGTTAAAAAACATGATTAAAACCCATAACAATCTAAACAAGCCCTATAAATACTTATAGCTTGAGTACATTTCAACTTTTTATAAGACTGAAAGAAATGTCACCGTAGACTCTGAAAAGGAACGACCACATAGATCCTATCATACACTAACAAAATATACACATATTGAAATATAAATACAGTTATAATTCAGAGTCAGAACTCCCCCCCCCTTTCATTCTTATATGTCTTTCCAGTGCAGGTGGTAACTAAAATCAAAATCTCTGTTTTAGCAGGTGTCCACTGTGAAAAATATACAGGAGATCGATATTAAAACCAGACACAAGTATAGTCGCACCCGTGCAGAAGCAAGAGGGCAACTTCCTGGTAGAATTAGCCCAGCGACGATTTTGCACCAATACTATATACCTGGCCATGTGTGGTTCTGTGTATAAGTGTTATCAGTTTGTGAGACCGGGTTCTAGGAGGTTTCTATGTAATACTTACATGCCATTCCAAAATAACATAGAGGGTTAGTGACCTCAGACTCCTTTTCCCAGAAAGTGCAAAGTATATGCATTGTCATTTTCAATTGATGGCATTTATTGCGCTATTGAAACATGCCACTCTTAATGGATTTCAGTGATCTGCTACCATATCAGTTCTCCTGGGGGGGGGGGGGGGGGGGGGCCAAAATTCCCAAGGCATTTGTGCCCACTCAAGGAAATGTTACAAATCAAAATGTAGCCTAATTTACATAAATTTGGCCTCAATTGAGGTCAAATTGGACGCAATCCCTCAAAAATCAGGACAAAAATCCAACTGTTATTTTTGTTTCTCCTGAGACATTGGAGCCATACAGGGTGGGGGAAACTTTCCCATCCCTGCGTGGTATGCCACGTAGGGGCAGAACAGGGTAAAATCATAGGAGGGGCGAAAAATCACGGGGGGCAAAACATCACAAGATTAACTCGTATAGGTTAAAAAACTCATTTTTTACACAATTGATTGGCTTAAAACGCAATGCTTTTGTGTTGCATGCCCTAAGGCAGGAAGACACATAGGGATCAATTTGGCAGTAGTGTTGTTGATTCTGTTGGGTTGTTGATGTCTGTATGTTGTGAAAAAAGGGTAACATTGCTTGTAATTCCGCCCCCATACTGCAGCCATACTTTGATGGATTTAAACCAAACTTGGGGTCACAGGTTGCAACATGGCACCCCCATTTGTTGAGAGGCATCAAAGGTCACATACGAGGTCAAAGGTTCATGTGAGGTCAAGTTGATAAAATAGGCTGAAAAATGTATAAAATGACTCATGTGGGGAAAAAAAGTTGAAGCTTCAATTGGACCAAACTGGAGGACATAGGTGCAACATATGTGCTCCCTCATTGTGATGATGTCAAAGGTCAATACCAGGTCAAAGGGAAAAGGGGTTTTGCCTGTGAGGTTCAAGTTGTTAAAATAGGTTGAAAATAAAATTGAGCTCATTGAAAAGTTGAAGTTCAATTGGAACCAACTTGGTTTAGGGAGTTTACTGCAACCCTCATTTGTTTATGAGTCAAAGGTCAAATATCAGGTCAAAGGTAGTTATGCTTATCATTCACAAACCCGGGCGACGGCAGGCGACACAAGCGGTCCGAGGCCGGAGGTTTTTTTAAACTCTCAGGGTTCGGGGCGGCCACTCCCCTGATGCCGCCCCTGCGCCACTATATAGGTTATGACGCATAAGTGAGTGGCTTTTGAAATGGCTTGCAAGTGAGCTTTGAGAAACCCATTTCAAAAACACTGACTAAGACTAGGGGGGGCTTGTTTGTTACTCATTGGATGCCTTTTCATGCCTCATTCGGAAATAGGTCAGGAAAATCCAACATTTTTTACCATGTTAAATAAAACTATGGGGTGGGGGATGAATCTTTAGTCTAAATCATGATTTTTCCCCAAAATCTGTCATATTTTTTCGGCTTTTGGTGGGGGGGGGGGGGGAGGACTGGGGATAAGAAAAAAATGGGGGGGGGCAATTTCCCCCATGCCCCGGTGCACCAATGAGAGACCAGAGCCTTAAGGCCTGACCTGCTAATCTAATTCATTGAAATTGATTTCCAGGAAATGCCTGGGTATAACCGGATTGTCCTTGTCATTCAAATACTGACACCAGAGTCTTCAAAAGCTGTGAACAACAAAAACAACAAAATATACAAACCAGATGGGAAAATGCTAACTTCATTCACTCATTTGAGATTTTATAATAATCTGTTAAGTCATAATTGTCCTTTCACAGGCCAGGGTTCGAGTTTCATCGACAGCTCGACATTTATTCAAAAAATGATAACTAAGTCGAAGACAGCATTTAACATGTATTATATGAAAGATAATCGTCATAGAATTTAACTTTTGGCTTAAAAATTTAGGAAGAATATATCGTCATGGTTTGAAAATGCAACAAAAACTAGCAAATAAGGAAAATTGGCTGAGAATCCAAGATGGCGGCCGTGAAGCTATTGTTTTGCAGTGCTCACAAAAATGGTCATCAGAAGAATATGAAGTGGAAGACAAAGCCATTGACATTTGTTATATGAAAGATAATTGGTATAAGATTAATTAAGGCTCCAAAACATTCAAGAAAAAAATCGTCTTTGGTGCCGAAATTACCACAAAATCTAGAAAATTGGGCCAAAAACCAAAAATGGCCGATATGCAACAAATGTTCAGGGCCGAACCCTGTGTTTCATCTAATGCAATGTAGCTATCAGAAGGGCAGATATTATCCTATACCTCTTATCAGTGTATATACTGGTGGATCCTAACCATTGCCTTCAAAACAGAGAAGAGGACCCACATCTTAAGATTGTGACTTGTTAAGAGAATACCCATGCCTGTATAAAGTGACTGTTTAGGGTCTACACCAAATGGGGAATTTTCAGGGTCCAAGAAGGTACCAATAACATTATTGTGTACTGAACCCTCTTAATGCAGCATCATGTGAAGTAACAGACTCAAGCAGGCTTAAAACCATCATATTGATAACACATTACACACATATCCAGGATAACACATCAAGGGGTGCAAGACTGGATATGCCATGGCCTCGGTACATAATTGGCCTATTCTTAGGTCAGTGATTTCAAATGGCTCCTCAAATGAGCTGTGGTTCATCTCAAAATCCACTGACTTGTGTGTTTGTTACCATACAGAGAATACGATTCACCATCAGAGGTATATGACATTTCTGGTGGAGGTATGGTATGATAAGGTCAAAATTAAGTTGGTTTACAATTCACCATTTCATAAAATCAACCTGATCTAGATCCACATCTTATTGTTTTGCACCTGCCTCAGAGGGACCATTAATCCAGAGGAAATATTTCTCTTTCTCCTTCCCTTAGACCCACAGTACAATGTCGCATCGGGCCCCTCCATGCTGTCCTTTGTAAATAGCATCGCATCCACAGCAGATGAACGTAATTCAAAACTTGTCTTCTGAACACGAAAACATTTTTGTACAATAAAATTAAAAAAAAAAAAAAAAAAACTCAATTTTCAAATTTTACCCACCCACAATCATAATGTATAAACCCTTTCATCGATAGAACTTATTTCCTCTCATTTGAATAAATCTGAGTCGGCTCCCTAGCCTCTTGGAGCCAAAAACAAATTGTGCTCGTAGCAAAGAAATCTTGACCACATATTTGTATACGGCATACAAAGTGTCTATATTTAACAAAATAGATGCTTTTTTAGCTCATCATGTTAGACACTCTACCTTGTTTAAACTTTCGCCATCAACTGAATGGCCGGGTACGTACAACCACAGAAACTTTTACTTACGGAAGATAAAAAAAATGTGGCGTGCACGGATGACATTTCATACTATCTCCCATCCTTATTTTGTCTAATTTACGCAAACACTTTTCTTCATCACCAACCTATCCAACAAGTGTTTCAAGATTTTCTCCACCGCACATCATTTGCCTCTGTCCGTGCTCTCTCCCGTCCACCTACATCCATTTAATTTACTTAAGACAATTTTTTTAAGGTGTGTTTTCCCAGTCCTTCGACCTGACCATGCTGACCGTTAACTCCTGTTATGTTTAAACAAAACACAAAAAGAGTACTTGAGACCGGCCCTCCAAAAAGCTACTCCACCATCACCTCCTCCATTCTTGGTGTGTATTCTAACTTCTTCTTGTTTACTCGTCTATTCCCAGCATCCTTACCTTTCTTCATCTCTTGTTATTTCTGCATTAATTCTTAACGTGTCATCGCAGAACTCATCGTTCATGAAAGTTCGCTTTCTCAAGTACTCATGCCATATGTTTCTTTTCATCCACTTTCACACTTTCTCTTTTCCCCTCTCTCTCTTTCCCCCTCACATTTTTTCTGCTGTTTCCCCCGGCTTTTTGCAAGTAAAAACTGTTTACAATTTTTGGGTCAATATATGCAAGATTTGGAGTTCACTGTATCTACGGCGTGCTTTCACTCTCTCCTCGTCGTGGTCGGGTTAGCACGGGGCAAGATCAGTAGCGATCTGAAAAGATAGGGGAAAAGCACTTGGACAAGTAGGATATGGGTGTTGAGTTTCAGCTAGTGAAAAATCATCAGGAGCTATATTTCCCTCATATGTGCAAATGAATTCAACCGAAAACTACTCGACAAACGAGAACGGTAAAATAATACGGCATGTATGGATTGTTATTTTAAACACTATGACCAGCTTTATCGAGATAGGTGTGTAATGGGAGATGGGTTGTATTTTAATTGGTAAATTGTAGTGTCAATTTTGTTATAGTTTGTGGTAGTCAATTCTCTAACATCAAACAATTAAGCCTACCAACAAGTTTGATATTATAATCAGGTGTTAAGTTTACTTGGCAGAGCTTTCTGGCTATGTGGGGTTCATTGGGGGTCGTAGTGATGGATACATGTGTTCCATTTGTGGTCAAGTTTTGCATGCTGAGCGGCGTGGTATCATGATGCAGCCGTAGCGGCATGCATATGATGCCAGCAGTGGCAGCATGTATATTGTCAGCAGTGGTTGCATGCATTATGCTAGCAGTGTGGCATGCATGGTCCCTCAGTGGCAGCCACTGGATGCATAGTGGCACCATGCATGATGCCAGAAGTAGCAGCATGCATTATGCCAGCAATGGTGGCATGATGCCAGCAACGGTGGCAATCTGCTGCGCAGCACGTGGCCGTATGCATGATGCCAGCAGTGGCAGTATTTATTATGCCAGCAGTGGTAGTATGCATGAATGCAGCAGTGGCAGTATTGCATGATGCCAGCAGTGGCAGTATGTATTGTGGCAGCATGGCATAGGCAGGATGCCAGCAGTGGTTGCATGCAATGATCCAAGCTTGACAGATGCTTGGTGGAGGTATGCATATGCCAGCAGTAGCAGTATGCATGATGCCAGCAGTGGCAGCATGCATTATACCAAGCACGGTGCAATCATGAATGCCAGCAGTAGTGTCATGCAGATCACAGTGACAGAATGCTGGTGGAGGTACGCCTGATCCGCAGCGCAGATCATGATGCCAGCAGTGGAAGGATGCATTATGCCAGCACTGGTGGCAAGCAAGATGCCAGCATAGGGCATGTAGGATGCCCGTAGTGGCATCATGTATATTTGTCCAGGAGTGGCAGCATTGATTATGCCCTCACGTGGCATGCATGATGCCAGCAGTAGTGGCATGCATGATGCCAGATGGTGCAGCAATGTATATTGTCATCAGTGGAAGGATGCCATTATGCCAGCAATCTGTTGGCAAGCATAGTGCCAGCATTATTGTCATGCATGATTCCAGCGAGTGGCAGCATGTATTGTCAGCAGTGGCAGCATCATATGCCAGCAGTGGCAGCTAGTACGTATATTGTCAGCAGTGGTGGTATGTATGATGCCAACAGTGGCAGTATACATCATTCCAACAGTGTCCATACTTTTATAATGGCCAGCAGAAGGGGAGGCATGATTATGCCAGCAGTGACATTGCATATTCCACAGTGAGTTAAAATTTTATGTCAGCAGTAGTGACATACATTCCACACAACACCTGCTGCGGCTGACACGGCAACTTATGGCCCAATATGGCTGCCTCCACAATGCTCTTGATCATTATTTCAACTAATTAACAGATTTATTTTGAACAATGGTGCGCTTCGTTTAAATAAGAAAGACAACGCGTCATGTATGGGGCAACTTTTAAAATATCAACAAGAATATAACATTGACTCGTCCTTTAACTGAGGTCACCCACCCACTTCTTAAATGCAGAAGACCTGGTTCCCATTTGTTGCAACCCCATGACAGAAAAATTTCTTGAATTAAAATAAAATGGGGGGGGGGGTGACAGTACTTAGGCTTAGCATGCAAAACATAAATGAGTTACTAGTGGTACAACAAGAAAAAGAATACTAGAGGTTCACATAGTTATAGCCAGAAAGACATTCTCAATTGTTAAATCACCGACTGAGAAGACTGGGGATGATATGGGTTTTATCCCCTGATCAAAAAGAGGAGTTGTATCACTCCCGTCCCAATCTCCTCCCCATTACTTCACCTTCCCCTATAACTCATCAGCATCTGCTGCAAAGTACGAGGGGACTACTCATTGGCATTGGAGAAGTGACGTTGTTCTCTGCCAATGTAATAAGACACCTATTCATTGGACATGGAGAAATGGTGCTACTTAACTTGAAGGATCTCAAACATGGCCCTTCCACTTGCCTTATCTTGTAGAGTCACTGGGTGCTATTCAAGGCATTGGCTGAATATAACAATACAAGCTAATACTTGAATACTGAGTGGAACCCATGCACCAAAAATAGGAGTGTTTGGTGTGAGTGGATGTGTGACCAACCCAATGCCTCTTGAGAGACCTAAGTGTGCATATTTTAAGAAAAGAGAGATGTTCAAAATCTTTGTTGAATTAGGAAGTGTTGTTTTTTTTCTGATATTGCCGTTATTTCAGTTATTTAAGGAATTTTGTATTTTGAGATGGTTGCCCTGCACGCTTATCTTTTAAAATTCGCTTTTTTGGTATGCAATAGGAAGGTTATAAAAAATATTCTACACATTATTTCTTTGGAAAACCGGTCAAGAGAGACTACAGATACAACAAATTAAAGGCGACTCAGAGATTCAAAATCAAATATGTTGTGTAGTAACTAAAATAGTCACCTAGAAGTAAAGATCGTTACCTCAAGGCTTAATCCAATTAGAGAAGCTTTGGTGTTTCCGTTTTCTGCAGTAAACACAATGCCATATACCAGTGCCATAGGATACCGTGGTATAAAAATTCCTGCTCCGGAATTTTATAACAAAGTTTGATTTTCTATATGAAGGACTTCGATTTGAGTTAGTTATTTCACACAATCATTAGTATATGGACAATTAATTATGTAATGCAAAAAACATGATTTGTTTGAAAGAGTGTTCCCTCATCGGGAAATCTTCTGAGTCAGCCTTTAATGAAAAGATTGAATTCCAGTTTAGTCCACCTTTTCAAATAATCAGGCAATTCGTAGACCAAGAAGGCATGCGTGAAGGAGTGGCCCAAAGAGCTTTGTTGAAGTCTCTATACAAATTATATGATCTTAGCTCTAACAGCTGATCTGATATCTGGTGCACAAGATCTACTAACATACTTGAGAATGCTCCGACAAAGTCGTCCTACTTCTAAATGCCAAGAAGACGAATATATGACTGTCAATGAGGAAGACGATCATCAACCTATCTGCACAGCAGATGGTAAGTTAACTCAAAGAGGTCAGGACTTCAAGTATCTAGGGGCCTATGTGCCGCCCAGCAAGAAAGAACTTTCCTGTCACGCAAGGACAAGCTTGGAACTGCCTGCAATAAACTACCACTATGGCAATCTGGTATCTCCATTCAACCAAGCTTAATTCTTTAAGCCTGTGTAGATGTATTCCTGTTCTATGGATCTGAGACCTGGCCCATGAAGAAAGAGCTACAGGATAGCCTGGATGTCACCTACACCAAGCTTCTTATGCTGAGTACAAAAACATATCCTGGCGCGAGCACAATACCAAAGACAGATATATGGAGATATCCCTCCAATTTCTCTTCTTTTGCCCAAACCCGTGCACGATTTGCCGGTCACTGTCATCGTGCGATTTGACAGTATTCTCATACGTCAGCTGTTTGGAATTTACCATGCCAAAACAGGGTCGTCGCCCCTTTAACTACATTGATGTGCTTGCTCGAGACATCCAGCAGATCCATCTGACATCCCCCACCTAATGACAAACATGGACATTGGCGCTACATGGTGAACAGCATCTCGTCTTGCGGCCCTTATATAGATAGAATACAAATTCGTTTTGTAATCTTTAAAATAAAAGGTCTGAATACCAGACAAAATCTTGTCCACGCTAAAGGTGTTTGTTCCCGATTTTTGTCTAGCATGTTTTTTATATTGTATGATAGCCATACACCTGTACACACTGCCATCAAGTCCGTGGGAAACACTTGCGCTTTGATACAGATGCGATAATTCATAAGTGCAACACCCTATTCACTACTGTGCTATATTGATGGTTAACCATTTAAAACGGTAGCTTTTTTATCTGTATCTGAGAAATAAAATGGATTTGAAACCCGAAACTTCAGGCAACAATGAGAACATACAGTCTTTCATAGGATATTAAAATTGATACTACTTCGGGTAAATCAGGAAAAATTGTTATTTGTATTATATTTAAAAAAACAAACACCTTTAAAGGCTGACTCAGAGGATCTTGAGAAAGAAATGGATTTGAAACCCAAACTTCAGGACACACTAGAAAAATAACGCCTTTCATCGATTTAAAATTGATACTACTTCGGTAAATCGGAGGTCCTAAAGACGATCGGAAAACAAGCACCTTTAAAGGCTGACTCAGAGATTTTGAATATAATTTTTGTTAGGTATTTATTACAAATAGTCAACTGAACTAAAGATATGGCCTAAAGTTCTTAATCCTAAGTTAATGAATCAGATTTTGCTTTTCAGTGTAACATAAAATTTGCATCCTGTAAAGCTTTGGTTAGACACATTTGCATCCTTCGTTCATACCTTGTTTTAAGTGTAAGACATGTCTTGGCGTTGAAGCAAGTTTTAAGATACACATCTTGATTTGATGTCCTAGTAAGACATATTGTTAAAGACATGTCTTAATTGAGCCTTTTGTCTTGGTTTGTGCGTTCACGTGAGATACATGATTCATTACGTCTTCCACGTCTACTTAAGACATGACTCCAAAATGTCAAGACGTGATTTTTTTAACACTCTAGCTAAGTTAAATGATCTAACATTTAACAATTTTAACAATGAATAATTATCTAATGTGTAGCTGATGGGCATGCCAATAAAAAACCCTATATTTGACAGGAATTTTTGATTTTACAGGTATTTAAAGAGAAAGAACTTTGGAAACAATTGTTATATTTTGAGCAATCCATGCACTGCACATTAGACATTTGAAAGTGTGAACACCTCGAATCTGTCGATTACCCTGAGATAGAAGGACAACTTTTAATTTGTTTAATCATGTACAAATAGTATATCACTACACCTGCCTTCTGCATTATTACATGTATCTGACTTTTAAAGTAACATGCATAGTCGGGTGAGACAACGACCTGTTGTGCGTGCTGTTTGTGTACGGTTACAGCCCGTTAGCCTGAAGGTCCTTATTTATTCCGAAGGAACATTATTCTGAAGGACCATTATTCCAAAGGATTTTATCCGAAGGACCGTTATTCTGAAGGACCATTATTCCAAAGGATCTTTATCCGAAGGACGTGATCTGAAGGACAGATTCCAAATTCACCACAAGTGCGTTATTCTGACGGGTTTTTATTCCAAAGGACCATTTTCCGAAGGACCGGTAATCCGAAGGACCGTTAATCCAAATTTTACATGGGGCTGTTATTCCGAAGGCGTTATTCTGAATTTTGCAAGAGGTCTAAACCCTACTTAACCCTAATCCTTACCTTCTAATACTAACCATAAACCCTAATCACTAATGCGGTCGGTCAAACGTGTATAAATTTGAGGATTTAATGGTTCTCCTTCGAAAAAAATGACCCCTATTCGTAATTTTGAACAAACGGCCTTTGGAATAACGGGCCTTCGGAATAATGATCCTTCGGAATAATGGTCCCTCGGATTAAAGATCTTACTGCTTAATTCAGATAATACACCTATTGCTAAATTTGGGAATAAAAGGTCCTTCGGAATGAATAACGAACTACCTAGTTATAATTCGGAAATAATGGACCTTGGAATTAACGACTGTCCCCTATATGCCCAACACAAGTAAAACCCAAACCCGAAAGTGACCTCATCAAAAAACCACTGGCCAAATCTATCAAACATCACCAAAGTATGACTCCTGGTATAAACCGGTGATGGCATGTGACACAAGCATTCCGGGAACAATGTATTTTGTTATCTTTTAGTCAACATTGTCTATTCTAAATTCTTCACCGTTTAGATTTGGCAAGTAGCTGTTTTCATTAGACTGTGACCATCACTTGAAAATACTGTTAGTCATTGATATGCTCCCAACCATACAACTTAAAGGAGGTTTACCGACTTAAGTATATAAAGTTTTCATTCTTGATAGATAGACGGCCTCACTCATGCAAACACCCCGTCTGTACAATTTTGCGCAAACATTTCGACCCGTTTTTGATTGTGATAGCTAAAAACATGAGTTTGTATACCAAAGAGTACTCTGTAAAATTATATTTATGTTTTTTAATTTTTGATCTTTTTTGAGCTCATTCATAACATCCAAACCAAACCCATGTACCCCTAAAATTTCACGGGTAAATGAGAAGGAATAGTAGCATTCTTCAGTAAAGCAATATGGCACATTTTTGAAGATCGCACACATTCAAAATTTGATATTTTGGCAAAGTAGTTGTTGGTGATTGTCTAGGAAACTTCCTGCCAAACGAGAATGCTAAAAAAAGCGATTTAAATAAATTAAGCGATTTTAATTGAATTGTGGATCCCAGATTGGAGTAACGGCAGGAGCTGGAAAATGATACGGTTATGTCGTCCTCATGTGCAATAGGCCACCCGAGAAAATCACTTCTAACTTGATTTTGCCTGAACCAATAAAACAGTAATGGGATGAGGTAGACACGTGACATGGCGACTATTTCACGGCTATTAACATTGGAAGGCCATTTCCAGCAGCCGTGGAAGTATTATAAACCGGGGATCACGATAAATTATTCTAAACAAATTCCTTTGCAGACATATTCGAGCTTAACCATTCACAGTATGGGTTACTAGCCAGTTACCCAATGCAACCGTGTAAAACCTCCAAATTTTTTGAAAAAATTTGGGGGGCGCTCTTAAAAATGTCCTATTATCGCTTTAACAGTTAGTTAAACAGTATGAAACAGGTTGTAATTTTGCAGTTTACAGATGGGGCAGAAAGGCATTTTTTACCATGACATAGAAAAAAATGGAGATGAAGGTGGGTGACCCCATCAACACCTCATTGCCCTCTTTTACTCCGTCAAAATTGAGATTTTCGGTATCAAAAAGTTCCTATTTGGACGAAGGCATATAAAAGGGGAATATTGTAACATGAAAGGAAAAGTGGGGAAGGTGCACATTCGGGAGGGTGCGAGGAGAGTAAAGAAAAATGTTTCCAAAGGGTGGTTGACCATCGGACTAGTACACACACACTGTCCATTGGTACCATGTTTGATACTTACTACTTCAATTATTTCACTCACAATTTGTTAATGTGTGCTTTTGGGGAATGCTTCCTGTGAGGGAAGAAAGAAAACATTAGAAAAAAATGGACAGTGATCAGGGTCACCCTCCTTTTTAAAAAAGAGTCCCACAGTAAATGCTTATTGTCCCTGCCAATAAAGTTGGCAGAGGGGGACTTATAAAAATGGGCCCCAACATGTCTGTCTTTGTCTATATCTGTATGTCCATGATAAAAATGTTAATCCTGGAATATTTTGGCCATATCTTTTTTTTTAGATGAGCTAGAGTAGAGTAGCCAAACTTAGGTTTATTGTAGGAGGGCACAAGCCCCTAATAACCATTGTAATCATCCCCAGAGTCCTCCCCTGGGTTGACAAGGGGGATGGGATAGGAAAAAGTAAAAGGTACACAAAAAAAAAGTCAACATTTGGCCAAATTTGAAATGTTTTTGTTCATAGTCATTCCTTGAGAGCTGCCAACACACACACAAGTTTTGAAAACAAAAGAGAACAAACTGTGGGGCTACTTGGGCCAGATTCAAACTGTCAACTTCCATATAATATCAAGCACTGGGGTCCCTCAATTAAGATACAAAAGCAAGGGCTGGTAGAAGCGTGATAGAGGAAAATTCGATAGGTATACGTCCCAAAAAACATGTCCATCAGGTTCTTAGCAGAAATCATCAGAACAATATACATGGTGATGATTTCACAATTGAGTTTCAAAACTGCTGAAAAGTCTGTGTGGGCCATTGTAATGCACTCACTTCCCGTCACTCAGACTTGGGACGATTCAAGTCGAAAATCCATCTGTCACGTATGTATGCCTAAATCTTCCAGAGAGGAGGATATACATGTGTTCAGAAGAGAAGATATTTTGCCAAGGGCTATTCCATTAGGAATCCATACTCGCTTGTTTAAGAACGACCTAAATCTTCCAAGGGGTGGAGTATTTTAAATAGAATAGCCTGTTGAATTGACTAGTAGAAGTAGTGAGAATCAGATTGAAGTTTGTTTCGAATAATTGGTGGTATGTTGTTAACGTAATCCTAGAAATGGGAAAGGAAAAAATAATATATTTGAGGTGGTTTAGAGTACGATCTTACGAGTATATTATTGGCGTTTGGTTTGGCTTAAATTGGGATGGTGGGTTGGTTTTTGGTGTGGGCTATGATGAGTCTGGTTAGGTGTGGGGTGTAGGTGGGTAGGACGGGGATGAGTTGGGTTTGTTCAGATTGGTTTGGATGGGATGAATTGGGTTGGGCCTGGTTTTGTTTGGGATGGATTGAGTTGAGTTGGTTGTATTGGTTGGGTTTGGATGGGATGAATTGGATTGGTTTGGTTTGGATGGGGTGATGAGTGGGTTGGATTGGTTTGGATGGGATTAGCTGGGTTGGATTGGTTTGTTTTGGATGGGATGGGTTGGTTGGAGTGGTTGTGGTAGCTGAGATCGTTGATTGGATTTGTTTGATTGGGTGAGTTGGTGTGGGTTGATTTGGATTGGATGAGTGGGTTGGATCGGTTGGTGTGGAGTGAAAGATTGAGGTGGATTGGGTTTGGTTTGAGAGGAGGGTTAGGTTGGGGTTTGGTTTGGATGAGATGCGTTGGATTGGTTGGGTTGGAAATTGATTTGTTTGGATGGTTGGGTTGGAATTGGATTGGTTTGGTTTGGATGGGTTGAGTTGGGTTGGATCGGTTTTGTTTGGAATGCGTGAGTTGGATTGGTTTGGTGTTTTGATAGGATGAGTTAGGTTGGTGGTTTTGGATGAGATGAGTTGGATTGGTTGGGTTGGAATGATTGGTTTGGCGGTGTTGAATGGGATGGATCAGTTTGGTTTGGATGGGTTGAGTTGGGTTGGAATCGGTTGGTTTGGATGAGATGAGTTGGTTGGTGGTTTTGGTTGAGTTGGGTTGGATTGGTTTGGTTTAGATGATATGAGTTGGGTATTGATGTTGGGGTTGGGTTGGACTGGCTTGAATTGGTTGGTTTGCATGGGGTTGAGTTGGTGGTTGGATTGGTTTGAATTGGTGGAATGAGGTTGAGTTTGTAAAGTTAGTGTTTTTTTGTTTTTTGATGGCTTTCCAAAGGACCTGGGACCATGTACCAGTTGATCATTTTGTGAAGCAATAACAATAACCACTGATTAAGGACTAGGCTTGTTTGTATATTACTTTTTTATTGCATTTTTTCATGCTGATACCTAATATGGTCTTGAAAGGCATTAATTTTGAAATTTTTAAAAGGCATGTTCCAATTGTCTTTGCCCCCCAATGAGAGGCCGTATTTTTCTCACGTGTCATCCTGAAATTGAGCCCTCAAATCCATTTCATGCCCTAAGATATAACAAAAAAAACACAAATTTATGATTAACCATCCAATATTAGAACAGCATTGAATAGGGCTTTGCAAGCACATTATTGCGTTACAATCAAAACCCAAGTGTGTTCGATGGGGCATATGTGCATAGTGACAGGCTCTTATATCAAGTACAGAACACAAAAGACATAAATTGGAACAAGCACCTTTCATTAATTTTGAAACTCTGAACATCTATCGTTGGCCTACATTGATGGGGTTGGTTACTAAGCAGTTAAATGCTCACTATATCGCCTTCTATAGGCAGCTTATCAAGGCTGAGGGACTCAGGGGATTTTCCAAAGATGGTTTGCCCTCAATTTTTCAACAAATTAATTTGTTGCATATAACATCGGCATGTCCACATAATACGCTTGTGAAATGTCCTTCCATTTAGAAAATCACAGATTGTGATCCAGATGCAGATTTTTCATACATTACTGATTACCAATGGCCACTGTTACTACATGTGCAGGTTTACTACAAGAGAAGATATCAGTAGCTTCCCACAATGCATTGCTTCCAATGGAGATTTCGTACAGGTCATGTGGAATCGTTAGAGATGAAAGATTTCTAAAATGCAAGTTTGTGATCAGTACGTTTACTTTACAGCCACGTTTCACCTCTAACGACTTCACACATCAGTACCTGTACAAAAACCTCACCTGGAAAGCCAATGCATTGTGGGAAGCTGCTGTTATCTTCTCCTGTCTTACTACAGTGGAATACACAAAATTGATCCTCTCGAACTTGGAATGAGAAGTTGCGGTAACGACCTTCTTTTAAGTTGACCTATTTTAATTAATGCACAATCCTGTTTCACAATTTTGAGTCAGTTTTAAGGATATAGGTCCGCACTATACCCAGCTTATTTGAATGGGCATATGAGCTTTTGGCTCATTCTTGTGGTCATGTGAGATACCCAAAAAAAAAATTGGAAATATTTGTTTGTCTTGGCATGTTGGTTAATCATTGAAACATTTTTCATGCTGAATTCAAATATGGTCATGGCAATGATAATTTAGAATGTGTTTTAAAAAACTAGTGGTCCCCAGGTTTTGCGATAACCTGGCTTTTTTAAAGCAAACTTGTTTGAACCGGTTTTCTTGATACCCGCCTTGTGAGGGCACATCATAATCCACTAAATAATCGAAACTTGATCTCTTGACCCAGACCAAGCTATCCACCAACCACACGTTTCATGACCAATAGAACCCCCGCGCCTCAAGAGAAAAAGGCGCGGACAAACACACAGACAGACACACAGCCAGACAGACGATGTGGCCTCCTATTATAATATAGACTACCCCATCAAAGAGTTAAGCTGTTGCTTCTGCCATGGACCAGTATCCATAGTTCTTTCCAAATTCATTTTTCTACAAATTAATCTTTGCACACAAACATTAAGATGAATTTCCTGTTGAAACTTTTTTGCTTCTTATCAGCCTGTGTTCCTCAAGACTTAAGAGGGCCATTATCATGACTGAGCTCCCTCATAATTGGAGTTTGTCAATTACTGTCCTATGACTTTCTGGGATTGTGATCAAATGTATGCGTAAGTAATAATAATTGCAAATGTATTCACGACCACAAGTGCCCTTTAACATACGATCTATCATTCTGTTTTGGTTTCGGCTTATTACGCATATCAGGGTCAAGCAGCGAGAGCCATCGCTCCGAAAGCAGGCATGACGCGAAACAATCTTGAAATTTCGAATTCCTCTGCGGACTTGACCTTTGATCCAGATATGAGAAACATGGAGAGGGGGAAATATGTATCCGTAACATATAATGATATTAACTCGATGAGTTTTGATGGGAAGGTAGGCTAATTTGGCGTCCTAGTTGGCCGCATTTCTAAAGCAAAAAGATCTATAACAGTGTTTGAAAAAGGAGGTTTCAAACAGCTAAATTCAGGAATATTGCACTATCAACATCCAGATTTTTTTTGCAACAATCGTTATAATAGGGCTGCTATTTATAAGGGAACATCGGAAGGCTTTATAAGTCAGGGGCTTATTACAAACATGATGAAGATAACCCAAGCACTTGGCTTTTTAGTGTTACATTATAACTCAGTACATGGTCAGGATGGAAATATTTTTTATGGTCTAGTTCTCTCCGGATTGAAATGGAGGGAAGCGGAAGTTGGTTGAGGTGCAGGTGCTCTAATTTAGACGGATGACAAACAGGTCACGTGATACGATAGAAATCAGAAGAAATATAAGAAGAAATCAGAAATTAGAGTGATGATGTTAATCATGCGGATAGAGATTGCAAACGGAGAGAGAACAAATGATGTCTCGGCGGCAGAGCAGGGGGGGCATGCGGGGAATTTTTAACTTCATTTGCCAAACTTTCAAGGGGCCCGTAGGGGGAACCGAGCGAGTGCCCCGACCCATTAACTGGGATTGGTATTTGAAATAGATTTGGAAAGTGTTGTCATAGAGCTGATTTAAGAATTGAGGGGAGATAATGGAAATTGGAGCGAGATGATGATGATGATTTGATGAAGATTGTGATGGTGATGGCTTGTGATGGTGATGGTGTTGGTCGTGAGCGGTGATGGTTGTGATGGGGTTGGTGGTTGGTGGTGATGGGGGTGCTGGTTGTGATGGGATGGCTTGTGAGTGCGTGATGGGCGTTGGTTGGCGATACCGTGAGGGTTGTGAGGGTGAGGGTGTGGTGTTGATGGTGATGGTGGTGAGGGTGATGGTGATGGGGTTGGTTGTGACTGGGGATGGTTGTGATGGGATGGTTTGTGATGGTTTGGGTTTGTTGGTTGTGATGGTGAGGGTGGTGATGGTTGAGGTTGTGATGGTTATGGTGTGGTTTGGGATGGTTGTGATGGTGTTGGTTGTGGGAGTTGTGATGGTTGATGGTTTGTGAGGTGATGGTATGTTGTGATGGTGATGGTTGTGATGGTTGTGATGGTTATGGTTGGTTGTGATGCGTGATTGTTTGTGATGGTGATGGTTGTGATGGTGATGGTGTGATGGTGATGGTTGTGATGGTGATGGGTGGTGTGATGGTTGATGTTTGTGATGGTGATGGTTGATGATTGATGGTGATGGTTGATGGTGATGGGTGAGGGTGATGTGTGGTGGTGTGGTGGAGGTGGTTGTGGTTGGTGGTGGTGATGATGGTGATCATGCAGTGCTGAAAATTAATATTTTCAACTGCCCCTGCGTTGATCATTATGCAGTGCAAAACTTGCTAAATGGATCATAAAAAAATCATTAAAAAAATCCAATGCTTATTGATATATTGCGTCATTAGCATGGATGTGTGAACAATGGTGGCTCAAAAATCCATATCTTAAAGTGCCATGTTCCGATCATCTTTACGACCCCTGACTTACGGAAGTTGTAGCGATTTTTCTATTAGGTTGAAGGCTGTAATTTTCTTCTTCGGTTCTGAAATTTCGCCTTCAAATCCATTCTTTCCCAGATAAGACCAAAACAAAATGTTGTTTTAAGGGTTATGAATAATGAGTTACAGTAGTGAATAGGATGTTTCTCTATACATTATCACTTACAGTTTTAAAACCCAAGTGTGTTGACCACAGTACTGGTGGCTGTACGCCAGTTGGCCAGGCTCACATAGAAGTAGGGGAATATGATGCAATCAAATTGGAAACAAGCACTTTTTAAAGACAAAATTGTAGAATGGGACTGCAGTATCTTGGCAGTTTTGGAAATAACCTCTGTTTGAGGACATTTAGTGAAACCATAAACAAAAAATGAAGGTTTGGTTCACCCCTTTGTCATAAGACAACCACATTGATACCATGTAGTACTCATGAGCTATCCAGTAATATGTATGTGGTATCCATGTGATTCAATGTGGACATCAATGTGAATGTGAAAGTGCCAATTAGCAAAGAAGATTCCCTTTCTGGTAAAGTTTTAAATATAAGATACACCCTTTTGCCACATGACAAAACACATGGTACCATGTAGTACTCATGGATATCCATGTAATAGCCGTGTGATATCCATGATTCCCATGTGATAAGTGAGGTGCCAAATATGGCAAAAATAGTTACCTTGTTGGTAACTTAAATATGAGATACACCCTTTTGCCATAGGAAACCACTTGATACCATGTAGTACTCATGAGATATCTGTGTAATATCCATGTGATATCCATGATTCCCATGTGATAAGTGAGGTGCCAAATATGGCAAAAATAGTTACCTTGTTGGTAACTTAAATATGAGATACACCCTTTTGCCATATGAAACCACTTGATACCATGTAGTACTCATGAGATATCCATGTAATATCCATGTGATATCCATGATTCCCATGTGATAAGTGAGGTGCCAAATATGGCAAAAATATTTACCTTGTTGGTAACTTAAATATAAGATACACCCTTTTGCCAAAGGAGAACCACATGATATCATTATTATTATTAAGGTAATTATAAGATACACCTTTCACCACAGGACAACCACGCGGTATCATGTAATACTCATGAGATATTCATGTAATAACCATGTGATGTCCATGTGATCCCCATGTGATAAGTGAGGTGCCAAATATGGCAAAAGATTTACCTTGCTGGTAAGTTAAATATAAGATACACCCTTTTGCCATAGGACAACCACATGATACCATGTAGTATACATGTGGGATCCATGTAATAGCCATATGATGTCCATGTGATTCCCATGTGATACGCATGTCATGTGATAAGTGAGGTGCCAAATATGGCAAAAAGATTTACCTTGCTGGTAAGTTAAATATAAGATACACCCTTTTGCCATAGGTCAACCACATGATATCCATGTAATGTTAGTATTAAGTTAAACACGAGACAACTAGCTCAGGTCCCAACATCATCCCCTATCCAGAGTTAGGCATGATTGTATGCCCGTAGGAGCCACCATAATTTTAGCATTAGTAAAAACAAGTTTAAGGTCTTTGTTTTGTAACCGTGGTAACCGTTGCCAAATCTGGGCTAAAAAGCTCAGGTTCCTTGCCTTGTATACAGAAAGGTTAATTGCCATCCGAGAACGGTTTTAGTGGGTCAAGAGGATTACTAATCACTCTGTTGAAATTGTGACATTTGGAGAATTGACAGATGGTTTTTCTGTTGTGTACAGAGTGCGAAATGAATTATTCATAATGGACGTGATTGTAATTAACCAAACATTTCATATAATTTTGATTCAGTATGGTAAAGCTGGTAATGATTTGATAACAAAGATTTGGTTATATATAAAATTTTAATTATTCATTTTCATTTGAATGAGGGTCAACCTATAACAACAATGTTGAACAAAATAAGGCTATCATATCCAGAAATTGATTCCCCCAGGGTACTGAATTTTACCCCTGAGTTTGGGGTTGGACAGATTTTGTTGAAAATTTAGTGAATGGGGTAATTGTGACAGAAACATACATGCCAATTTTAATTTTTGTCTAAAAATGCATTTTTTAGATATTTCAAATTTTATGTTTTCAATTTCCCATAGACTTTGTACAAGGAACTGATTCTGATTTGGGCACTGTGCAAAATGGTCTTAATTCTTAGGGGAAGAAGAAAAACGTAAGAAATGAATCAAGCCACTTGAAATGTATAAGAAACATGTGCCCTGATATTTATTCTTATAGGAAACAGGATTCATGTGATTTCAGGGATGTAAGACTTCCTTAAATTTCTGGAAATTTACCCATAATAAAACAAAAATCTGGATATGTAAACAGAAAAAAAAAATACATTTTTAGACCTGGGGGATGTTACTTCAGCATAAAAAGCATACCCACATTTTGGTAGGGGAATATACCCCGTTAAATTTCGCAGGAAATCAATGATATGCCCACTTACATCCCTGTGATATAATGAGTAAATCTGATTTTGTAGTGATTTTTCTGACACTACTTCAGGCTAAGGCCAAAAAAAAAATGTTTGATTGTCCTCATCCGACCGATCCTAATTTTGGAAATCAAGAAAAAGGTTTTTCCCCTTTACTGTGCAAAAGAATACCAACCCTAATTTTGAAAAATTCTTAAGTTTTTTTTTCAATTTGAACTTTCTGAAATGTAAAAAAAGATGATGTTTAAACAGTTTCTTAGCATGTTAGTTGGGTTTCATAATGTACAAAGATGGATTTTTGAGTAAGAATCAACTTGATTTTAGTGTTTGATTAAATTTATTAATACAAACAAACATGTTTCAATATAGTTTGCTATTGACATTAAAAAAAAAGTTTTTTCCGACCGACCGACCCAAATCTAAAAAGTCGTCTATGGACAATCAAACATTTTTTTTTTGCCTAATCCCAGTTCCCAAAAATTATGCCTCTAAATGTTTTAAATAAAACAATTATAAAGAGAGAACAAAATGGGAATGGTACTGGAATGATACTGAAAAGATACTGAATTAGTGCTGAAATGGTACTGGAATGATACTGGAATGATACTGGAAAGATACTGGAATGATACTTGAATGATACTGGAGTGATACTGGAATGATACTGGAAAGATACTGGAATGGCACTGGAATACTTGAATGATACTGGAGTGATACTGGAAAGATACTGGATTGGTACTGGAATGATACTTGAATGATACTGGAGAGTAACTGGAATGATATTGGAATAATGCAGGATTCTAATCCTGAAACCTATATCTGAGGATACAACTCCCACTTTTTTGTTTGTTTGTTTGTTTGTTTTTTACATAACAAAAAAGTGGACATTTTCCACACCACATGTTTTGGAGTGTGTTCTAGGACACCATCACATGTTTCCCGATGATTCAGGTTCAGGTTTAGAACATGTTTTCAAGAACATGTGTTGCTGCCATACTGTCGTAAAATCAGTGTTAAAATGTATGTTTATTTGTTTAACATTAGCATTAAAAATTTAACATTTGGATGATGACTAGGGCCATGTGACAATTTGACATTTTTAAAAGTATTTTTGGGTATGGGATGATGGGTATGGGATGATGTGTGTGCACAGTTTCAGTATTATATGGTATCTTTTGGTGTAAAAAACCTAACCACCATTTGAAGCATTGATCCATTCAATTTAGTATATAACTCTATAACTTATTAGGTTTGTGTTTTGAGGGTTCCCATACTTGGGTGTTCTCTAAAATTGGAAACAGTGGGAAAATGACAAATTTGACCCAAAAAATTAGGTAAAGGAGGCCTCCAAAAATGAAATTTGACTAAAATATAAAAAAAGGGCAGGAAATCACCTACACTGCATGATTAGAAAGTTGGGACAAAGTAGTGTTTATCTTTATAAACATGATTATGTGTTAAACATATTTAACCCTGCCACACACTCTATACCGAACACTGTCATGCAGTGGATAGAATACATACTTTGTTATGTGTAAGAGATCAAAGCATTTAAGGATTAAACATATGTTTAAAAAGTATGGACAAAGTGGTGTGTAGATTTGTTTGCACACCCTAAACATAAAATTTATAGCATAGAGGTTGAGAAGCAAAATTCAGTAGTAAATTAATGGTAAAAGAAAGTATGATGTTGGAAACCTGACATGAGGTACACCCTTTTGCTATAAAGGGACCACCATGTGATAACCATGAGCTACCCATTTGATGTGCGTGTGATAAGGTACCCATGTGATGTACATGTGATATATGTGGTGGTCATGGTACATGGTAAAAGGAAGTATGAATGTGAGAAAGTGATATGAGATACATCCTTTTGCCAGTATAGGGACCACAATGTGATAACCATGAGATACCCATGTACATGCGATATATGTGTGTGTCATGCTGTAAAAGGCAGTATGAATATGGGAAAGTAATATGAGATACACTCTTTTGCCATAGAGTGACCACCATGTAATATCCATGTAGAACCCACGCGATGTAGATGTTATATAAAGGGACCACAATGTGATTGCCATGCTGTACCCTTGTAAGTGATATGTATATATTTTGTGTGGGGTTCGTGGCAGAAGGAAGTATGTTGAGAAACTAAATCTGAGATATATACCCTTTTGAAATTGTGTGACCATCATGTGATACATGCAGAACCCATGTGATGTACATGTAATATGTGTGTGTGGGTTACATTAAAAGGCTGTACAAGCTAATGTGAGATACACCTATATCACCATAGAGGACTGCCAAATCTTGTACCACACATTTTTCAATGGGAATGAATTTGGCCATGAAGACGAGGTTAGAATGAGTTTGGGGTTTATTCTGTATTGAAATGCGTGGTACACGATTTGGCACTCCACAACTCTCTTGTTGCCATAAAAGGACCGATCTAGACAATTTTTGAACTTCTTTCAACATAAATGAGCCTTTTGGTATGGATTGTTGGACTTAGCATACATGTTGTATATGCACAAACACATCAGCGGTATTTTATCCATTTTACTCACAGTCGGATTTTTGTTTAGCAGTAACAGAAGAGGAAGGGGAGGAATTTGGCTGTAAAATTATCCTCCTCTGTGATTTGTGGAAAGTAAATACCGTCAATAGAAACTATTTCAAACTCTTGAAACAATAATAATTCAAGTAGGACAGTGCTAAAACAGATGAATATAAAACAGTATTGCCTGTGTTACAAAACTTGTAGTTAACTATCAAATTCCCGCTTTTTCCAGAAAGTTTGATATCGAGAAGTTATTATTAAACTTTACAGTCTCAATATGAATGCATTTATGCCGACACAAAATCCTCTAGTGTCAAAGTTCATTGGTAATCTTCACAGAATGGCTAAAACAAAGGGACTTTGACAAGAAGATGAGCTAGCTCGCTGTCATACCGACTTGATTGGGAATTATTGTCAGTGTATACAAGATCCTCCAGTGAGCCCCTTTTTGACACAGAAAAATAAAAGTAAACTTGTAAAACGATCTGAAAAATATTTAAGAGAGCGGAGACCTTACAATATGATTTTTACAAACACCTATATACAATTACATATGGAATTTACCTGTGGCGTGTCGTATCGGATTATGCCCCGCTAGATTTTCATGTGTTTGATGAATTCATTTGGGTTAAACCTAGAAACATAAAAAATGGTTGCATGAAATTCAATTCTGTGGGCGGCTATGCGTTATTAACACCGAGAGCTCGGCAGACGACTCGATTTCACAAAATGTTTAATTTTGGCGCAAATCTGTTGAAATTTTATCAAATTTGCACATAATTGTTGTTCTTGATATTGATACAGAAGAAGAGTATTCAGGTAGTCTAAACAGACCAAGTCTTAGACTGTTTGTTGATAAGCAAGGTAGAGCTGCAGTTTGGTGTGTCCAAAATGTACGTCTATTTTCCGGCACTGAGAGTGTTAATGGGGGATGATTTGATATTTGACATATTTGGAATTTGATGATGTTTGAAAAGATGGTCCCAAATTAATTTAGCGTTGCGGTATGGTGCGTTGCTATATACTCAAACCATATTAAATTGTATATTAAGGCCTCCCTATATATATATGGGACTCATTCAGATCGAATTTAATTTTCAAAGTTAAGTTTCTAGCGGAAGTAACTTCAAGTCTTGAACTGTGAAACACGCTTGGAAACACGTACAACTTATAGACAGAGAGAAACATTGGTATCACTTAATTGATGTTATCGATGATTTTAGTAAATTTTGCAGGGTTAATTCAGTTCTTACTAAATGCCCCGGGGGTGGCACTCTCGATTTCGTTTGGCAGGATATGGAATTCCTTAGAGGTGTTGGAAGCAATTTAAAAAGGGGGTAGGGAAAGAATTTTAATTGGTGTATTGAAGTTCAGAAGAAATTTAATAATACATATATGTAGAGGAATGTGGATTAGGATATGGATTAAAATGTCAGGATTAGAATGACATTCCAGATTTAGGTGAAAACTTGAAAGGGAGCATTATCTATGAAGTTAATGTTATAGATAACCCACCTTAATTTCAGAACAGGGATGATTGTCAAAACAGGGTGGATCTTGGAGTAAGAATTTTTTGGGGGTCATGTTTTGGGTCACTGTGATTGCATCAAAGGTGGAGAGTGGTATTTTCCTTTAAATTCTCAATTATTAACCCTGGTAGATTTTGTATAGGTTATAACATAAGTCTGTGGTTTTTGAGATGGCTTCCCAAATGACCTGTGGTCATTTGCGAAGCCATCCCCAAAACCACTGATCTAAGACTAGGTTTGCTTGGACTCATTTTAATGCATTTTTCATGCTGATACCAAATATCATCATGAATATGCATAATTTTGAAATTTTTGATGAAAAAAATTGATAATAAAATGATTTCTGGGTGACTCTAGTCACCGGATGGGCCCAGAGGGTGAACACACTGTGGCAAGAGATATGGTCCTCTGGAATCATATTCCATCTACAACGGTGAAGAATAGGGCTCTCGATTCAGTTGATTTTCCACACAACATTAGTGTCCTCGCTTTCTTCCGTTGTCATCTATGGAGCCCAGACTATGGCTCCGGGTGGACCATATCTCCTTTTACAAACTGTGACCCTCATTGTTTTCCTATGAGCCTGGACTCGTGTACAGGGAAAGAAGTTGCTATGGGGATTGAAGGGACTGTTCATTATTTGCAAGGGGGGGCTGGGAAGAATATGGGGGGAGGGGTGTGTAATTTTGTGATCTCACAAATAGGGGGGGGGGTTTATGTATTTTTTTTAAGAGCAGGGGGGTTAATGGCTTTCTTATACCTGAAACAAACCTGTGGTTAACTGTTAATTTGTGAAATATCGTAAAAAGCTAATTGGCCTATACTAAACTTTAGCATGGAATACAATTTCCTGACTTATTTTGGGGCTAATACACTCTAAATTTTCAGGATTTAAAGTTAATCCTTAGGCTTGTAGTTAGGGGTCGATCAATGTTAGATTTAAAATAATCTCTATTGCATTAAAATTAAATCATATTAGATTTGAATTCAAATCTATATTTGATTGGTCCCTAAATACAATACCAAAGGATTAACTTTGAAATCCCTGAAATTTTGAGTATACGTGTAAGCCAAATTGCACCGTACAATAAAATCAGATAGTAGCTTTTGACTTCAAATTCTCTTGTAATTTTCTTTCGGAGGTAACCTTTTGGCCAGGTCTGGTTCGCTCCTCTTCCATGCATGCCATCTTAATTATTGTAGTGGTGATCTGGCTCAGTTGGTCTTAAGATTTAAGTTGGGGGGGGGGGGCTAAGTAAAATTTCATGAGGCAATGGGGGGGGGGGGGGTCATTAATTTTGCATCGAGCAATAGGGGTTGCGTAACTTTGTCGTGGCAATATGGAATCCTCCCAGCCCTCCCCCCTCATAATTAATGAACGATCCCTAAATGAGTTCTTTGGAAAGCTAATGTGAGATTCCTGGTTCAAAATCATGTTTCAAGAGCATATATTTTCGACTTGTCTCATATCATAGTGGCACTATTCATGATTATGTGTGTGCTTTTTCTGTTAATGTATCTATTTAAGTGTTACAATAGAATGACTTTCTGCCGGCTCGCATTGCGTGGCGTGGTGTGTCTGTAGGCGCTCGTCTTGTAATCCAAAGGTCGTGGGCTCAATTCCCACTCCAGGCACAAATGTTAGTTTATTATTTTTTTATTTTAGAGTTAGAGATGCAATAAAAGCATCAGATTTGGCAATTGAAGTAGAAAATAGTGAATAGCTGCCTTATGAGATAATTCAACTGGTTATGGTCCTCAGGACCCTATGATTTCTGGCAAGAATCTTACATGTGCCTTTGCAATGCAATGTGGGATTGAGTAACGACATTAATTTAGGAGAGCTGTTTCACCCTATGTAAACTATGGGTCCAAATAACCAACTGTATAACAAATTCCATAGTCCCCATCACAGGGGCTAGGGCAAAACCAATTGTAAATTAAAAAGAAATTATTAAATTCAGATTACCGTTTGTTCCCGCAAATAAAACTGGCACATTTTCTTTAAAATGACTAAAATGTCACCTCAATTTCTTTTCCCCAATATCTGTGACCAATGGATATGCCTAGATTGCAATAAACCACGAACAACAATCAGCCCCGTATGCAGAGCCATTGTTAAATTGCCACACATTTGAAAAAAATTGAGGTGTTATCACCTCCACGATTCAGGTTGAGTAGCAAAATACTTGCCCTCACTGTCAGAAAAATTTTCCGTAATTTACGGACATTTCTGGCAGCTGAATTTCCAGACTTTTTAGGGTAAATTTACAGAATTTCTGTCAATTAATGGAACTTTTTGATAGTAATTTTACAGAAATTTGTCTCATATTATGGAAAAAATGTGTATTTTAACTGAATTTTCCATAATTTAAAATTATGGAACAAAAAAAAAGTCCAGAAATTTTGCTGTCGGAAATTTTTGAAATATTTCCGTTAATTAACATTTTTTATGTTTTTTGTTTGTTATTTTTATTGTTTTCTACTACAGATTTTCCGTAATTTACGGAAAATCTGTTTTCTTAATTTACAGAAATTTCTAACAGTGCTTGTTCACAAATAACGAACCAGTTTACATTAAAATATAGGTCGCAACTTCCAAAATCCAAAATGGCTGCCATATATCAAAATATTCAAATTCAAAAGTAACTGCTGTATGTCAAAAATTCAAACTTGACCTAAAATGTTTTTTTTTTTCAACAAAAAAAAAAAAAAAAAAAACAATGGATATGCCTAGATTGCAATAAACCACGAACAACAATCAGCCCCGTATGCAGAGCCATTGTTAAATTGCCACACATTTGAAAAAAATTGAGGTGTTATCACCTCCACGATTCAGGTTGAGTAGCAAAATACTTGCCCTCACTGTCAGAAAAATTTTCCGTAATTTACGGACATTTCTGGCAGCTGAATTTCCAGACTTTTTAGGGTAAATTTACAGAATTTCTGTCAATTAATGGAACTTTTTGACAGTAATTTTACAGAAATTTGTCTCATATTATGGAAAAAATGTGTATTTTAACTGAATTTTCCATAATTTAAAATTATGGAACAAAAAAAAAGTCCAGAAATTTTGCTGTCGGAAATTTTTGAAATATTTCCGTTAATTAACATTTTTTATGTTTTTTGTTTGTTATTTTTATTGTTTTCTACTACAGATTTTCCGTAATTTACGCAAAATCTGTTTTCTTAATTTACAGAAATTTCTAACAGTGCTTGTTCACAAATAACGAACCAGTTTACATTAAAATATAGGTCATTGACACTTAGTTTTCTTCTGAAAACACTGTAAATTGAATGGAAATGAACTTAAGGCACCCCAAACACAAAAAGAAAAAAATTGTCTTTTAATTTTTTGATAAAGAGGTCCAAGGTGTAGATAAATTTTGACAAGAAGTTCCACTTTTTGGTGATGAGATGTTCAAAAAGTCCAAAGAGGTCCGTTTTAGGTGGGTTAGGTCTACTTTTACCAAAAAGGTCCACTTTTGGAAGTCCCAAACCCCAAAAATAAATCCATGCGTCAGCCCTGGCCCAGACCACCTGGCTGAACAGTGTAAGAGGAAAACTGCCACACTTTCATTATTTTTAATCACAAAAGTGAGGCAGTTTTTTGCTAGCCAAGCATCCTAAAAACACTAAACCACAATTTCTAAACACTAACCCTAACACTGAAATTACACTAATACTATCCCTTCCTTAAAATCTACACCTATACCTTTAAAAAAAATGTTTCCAGCTTAGTACATTTCGAATACAACAATGCCAAAAGTCTCAACTTAAACCAAAACTGAGAGCAGTATTTGTTTTGAAGACATCACTGATAGTGAGGTGATACACCTTTTAATATAATTATACCTATATGTGCTGTATATGTGACACCCATATGCAGTCCATGTGACACCCATATGCAGTCCATGTGACACCCATATGCAGTACATGTGATACCCATATGCAGTACATGTGATACCCATATGCAGTCCATGTGATACCATATGCAGTCCATGTGATACCCATGCAGTCCATGTGAAACCCATATGCAGTCCATGTGATGCCAAGATTATGACAAAAGGGTTTGTCAGAAAAAAGTATTAAACTATGAAATACAACCTATATACCATTTATAACTGAGCAGTATAACAGACATTTTGTCTGCATCGGTTAACATGTCTTCAGACTGCCACCAATATTGCACTTGAAGCACGTCCTGATTTTTCAAATCGTATTCATAGTCTACCACCCTCTCCTGTCCCTATCTCTACCACTGAAGCGCAAAGGTGAGTCAGAAAAACATAAATTGTATTAAAAAATGGTTTTGAGGGAAAGATGACATACTTAAAGAGGAGGAGGAGAAGGAGGGTCGCCAGGGTAGTGGCGAGGATTTGCCCGGCAAGGATGCCGTGCTAAACCGCAAGGACAGGTGCTCCGACATTGTAGACTAAGTGATGCATAAAACATTATCAGAAAAAATTAATAATGATGAATGAGGAATTACGGGCTAGTGTTAGATTAGGATTGTGCCGGTGGTGGGCTTAGCTTGTAGAAATTGTATATGTTTATGCTTAAAGGGGCGATCTGCATATTTGGGTTCAAGGGGCATTCTATGGGGTTTTCAAGTTGATTATTTTGTCTTTGAAATGGAATGTAATTAAGTTATTGTTTCTTGATATGTGTGTGTGGTATAGTTTACTAGCCAGTTACCATTCAATCCGTTTGTAAAAAATCTCAAAAATTTTTGACAAATTGGGGGCGCTCTTCAAAAATTGTGCTATTATGCTTTAACCGTATGTTGTAGTGACTTGAGGCTGGTTTAAGTTCCCGGATGGAAATGGGCACAAAAACGAGAGCATTATGGGGATTGTGCAAATCGTTCTATTAGTGTCACATGGCCTCTAAACATGGCACTCCCTCCCAAAAAGTTTACCACACCCCTTCCTTGCCTGAACTTCTCCCCTCTAGAATATGTCTTGTCTGCCTACCATCCCTGGCCACATTGGTCAACAAATACTTCCCACTGATTGGTCAGACACAGAGGGTGGATGAATCCATCCCAGATGCACCAGTTTAGGAAATATCACCTCAATAAGTCATGCGATTTCCCATTATAAAAAAACCTATTTCATTTTAGGCCTACAAAGAAACAGCACTATTAAAAAAAATCACCCAAATTCAATTGTGAGGAAGGGGTCTCAAGTACTCGTGGAGTTAAAAATGTGTTTTTGGGATTTAATTGGGAATCAAACATCAATTATGGATGCATCCACTGTGCTCACTTCTAAATTCTAAACCCCAGGGGTTTACAATAAAACATGTTTCATGTTTTGATTAGGTTTAAATGTGTTTAGGTGTTTAAAAATGAACAAAATTTTAAAAATTGGGGAAATAATGTGATTTGTTTATCTCAGTTTGTTCAAGTGTGTGAGAAATTTGAGAAAATACATGTTGTACCTAATAATAGGAATAATTGTATCTTTATACACAGACTTATTACATGTTGCTGACAGTGTTTAGCAAAGAGGAAAAAAGGTTGAATTGGGGGTGGTAAGATGTGAAAATGTGCAATGTTGTGGCTTTTTTTTGGGGGGGGGTCTAAATATGGAGCATTCTCCATTCCCCTTCAGCTCCATCCACTGGTAGATCTGTCTTATCCACTGCTTCTTACTGGTACTGCCATCTTAGTTTTAAATAGTTAGTTTTCCATTGTTTAAGGCACTATCAGTTATTGCTAAATCGCAAATAGAAAAAAATCATCAAAAATCCGATTTTGCATTGTTGTTATAAGTATAGCTATCCTAAAATACCCTGCCAAAGTGTAGGCTGAAAGAACCTAATAAGGAATAAAAAGCACTTTTAGTTATTACTGTCCACTTACGGACACTTAGTGCAACACATAATGCAATGGAGGGTTCCTATCTTTGAGCAGTGCAAGAAATAACTTATGAATGAGAATCACACAAAATTATTCTTCACTTTTAAGTTATTCCTGCAAGTTTCAATATTTGTGCTTTCAGGTGAATCACTTTTAGCATCTTGAAGGGAAGGTGGGAATTGCCTTTTATTGTCTGATTCCCAAAGCTCATCACATCAGTTGAGAAAGTCTAGTATTGCATTCTATATCTCCCCTTAGAAACACCAAGAAAAATATTTACCATTAAAAACGCATTTTACTTCAGCAAACCACGGGTAGTAATTGATTTGCAATTTGAGGAATTGACTTTGATATTAATATTACCGATTGTCTATCATATTTTTGTATCGTGAAAAGGGTTTGGGCCTGTTTGGGGCAGTGTGTTCTCCGTGTTGTAAATCGTCATTTACTTAGTCTGCGTGTAAAGAAAATGAAACTGAGAGATGTGTAACCATTTCAAAAACCAGGTAGGATTCTGCCACGGTACAAAAAAAGCCTTTGATATATGCAAGCTGGTTGGAGTGATTCAAGGAATTTGTACCGCTATCTCAAGAACCGTTTTAAGGACAAAGACAGGCTTGTGTACTCATTTGAATCATCCCGGCATGCTGAATTAGTGGGAACCATTACTAGCCACGGTTAGTGAAATTGTTCGACAAATTAGGGCAGTTCAGAGCCAGGCGGGGTGGTAGTCAGCTAAAAGGGATTAATGATCGAGTTCAGGTTCATCTTGATGATTTTAATGGACTTGTGTTGGGAAAGTATTGCTTTTGGTTTGGAAAATTAAAAAAAAAATATACCAGGCTGGCTCTGTGTTCTACTTTTTTCCTGGTAAATGAAACAGTTGTTGCGAAGATTTCAGGGTTAACCAGAAAAAACATACTTTTCCATTTGCATTTTTGACCCCCTAATCATGTATTAGTGAAGCATCTCCAGGCGCAGCATCTCCATCGCTGTTGGGGAAAAAGGAATTTCGTTTGTAAGCCCCCCAAAACAAATCCGTGCCACCCCCCCCCTCGCCCCCCCAATGAACTGACTTTTGTACAGTTGTCTATGGGAGAGAAGACCCAAATAAGCCCCCTCAAAAATGCCTGGCACCCCTCTGCCCCCCATTTGCAAGGTCTGGTTACGCCACCTTGCAGGCATGGTATAGCCAATGCCACAAGCAAATCGAGGTTAAAATCAGAAAATTTTGATAATCTCTGTAAAAAATACACAACATGTGATACTTTTGAACAAATAATTGGTAAAAATTTATCATTTTTTTACCATGTTACCTCCTGACACAAGGCCCATAGTAAGTAATTATTTTTAATTTAATAGTGTATCAGTTTCAGAAAAAAGGACACTTAGGAGTTGAGCGGCAGCGAGCGCCCTTTTGTGTATGAGTTGAAACATAAGGCAGCCCCCGAAACAGCCGGCATAGTAATATTTTTAAACAGGTATCAGTTTCAGATAGGGACCCTTCAGAGTAATGACCCTTGGGATATTTAGCAGAACCCCTGAGGGCAGTATTAACATGGTATTGTGTTATGTATAGGCAATTGTTTTCTATTTCACCAATAAGTTGTTAAATCAAACATGTACAGTATGCCATTCAATAAAACTAAATCGTGGTGGTTTCAAAGGCATTGCCAGGGGAGTTTCTCAAGAGGGTTTGGGTAGGGAAGCGAAGAAGGAAGAGAAAACAGTAGTGCCTCAGATATGGAAGTTAGGACCAAATCCATTACAATCTTCGCCCAAAACAACGGGACCCATACTAGCTATACCAGAGATGCCCAGTGACTTTAAGCCCAAAAAATCACAAATTTGGGAGAAATCAGTGATTTGGGGTCACAATTGGTTAAAAAAATCTCCAAATTTTAGATCGTTGTTCACCACCAGAATTTCACTTTTGCCCAAAAAAACATCACTGTCCCCCAGAACAAGAAGTTATGGCGCGGGCCCATGTTTCAGACTCTCAAAAGACGAGGCTTTGTAGTTGTCCCTAACCCAACCCAAAATGGGGAATCTCCTCCTCATCTCTACATCCAAATTTGCGGCTATTGGCAGCCTACAAACTCTTTCATCTTCCGTGGAAAATCCAGCTGCTTTCATTCATTAGCACTGTGGCCTAAAAAAAAAATGGGGTACTTAGAGGAAAAGGTCTTTTTTTATTTTATCCCGTCATCACCTGGCCATAATCTGGACAACAATATGTTAAACATTTTAATGAAATTTTCCCATCTTTTTAATTATTAAAGTATAAAATTTAATATTGCCGATAATATTATACCCACGTTTGTGCAATATCAGGATGCACATTCTCGTTCTTTTATTGAAGTTTAATAAAATTTGAGAGCTCAAAACGAAAAAATGTGATTTTGATGATTGTTATAAGCCACGACACATAACCGAATACAGCAATGGCCTAATAAAAATGGTAATAAAACTGTCAGGATATGTTTCTTCGACAAATCCTGTTCCAACATTGATGTATTTAATACTTTTAATACTGTTTTGATTGTTAAAGGTGCATTTTGTGATATTGGAGCCTTCATTTTTGTTTGCTAGATATCCTCAAGTAAAGGTTATTTCAAAAATTCCAGTTAATATTAATTATCTTTTGCTCCAATAAATCCTCACACAGCAGTACTGCTGTGAATGTGAGGTGAATCCGGCCACTCCCCGTTGGCGGGGACAAAACCGGATTTAAAACATTGGATTTGGAATTATACTACTTTAATGGTGCATTTTGACATTATAGGCAAATGTTCATATCACATTGACCCATAGGCAACTGTGTCATGTCTGTTCATTTACAGACAGAACATCAAAATTGTTAATTTCTTCTAGAGTAGATTGATCCACATGTAAGATTATAGGTATACATACTGTATTTGGTGGTATATGTGGTCCATTTGACTTTGACTTTGAAGAGGTACTCTGCAACACTTCCTATATGAAGCTACGCAAAGGGTTGTGAGTGTGCAAGTTGATGAACTTATTCTCTGTTATAACATGCTGATTTTAGATGGTTGGTTACTTCTTGCTTGAAGGTTTCGTGTGATTTGATATTGACAAGTGCTTCTGGTAATATGTTCCATTCACTTATTGTTCTAGGGAAGAAGGTGTTCATGTAGCAGTCTTTTTTTGCCCTTGGACACTAGAATGCTCTGTTGTTTTGACAGGTTGGTCGGGCGATTGGCATGAGAAACTTTGACGCTGGTATGGCAACCTGATCGGATGTCACTTTGTACAAAAGAGTTAACCTTGCAGCTTGTCTACGGAGGCTTAAGTTGCCCCATTAACGATCAGCCAGCATTTTTGATACACTGCTTTTCCTGTCATAGTTTCTGCATACAAATCTGGCGGCCCTATGTTGTACCATCTCTATTTTACATGTGAGTTCTTTGGTATGGGTCCATACTGTATACTTGAATATTCCAGATGGGGCCTAACTAAGGTTTTGTATGCTGTTAATTTAAGCTCGGTGGTACATGAGTGTAAGTTCCTGCGCACAAGATTAAGAATTCCCTTCGCTTTTGAGGCAGAATGGTTGATTTGGTCCCTGATTTGGTCATCCCATTTTAAATTCTTTTTGATATGAATCTGGCCAAGTTTGTGTGTATGAGATGATGTAGATCTAGAATGAAGGTTGTGAGTTCGAGCCCCACTGTGGCCAATGTGTTGTGCCCTTGAGAAAGGAGCTTTACCTCAATTACTCCTCTCTACCCATGTGTATAAATGGGTACTGGCATTATTCAATGTTAGAAAGGTAACATACTCCCTAAAGAGGACACCAGCTACCCAGCCAGGGTGCAGAAGCAGCGCAAGCACCCCGGGGTTTGTAAAAAAAATTATACAAAGTCAGACTATTTTTACTTATCAGATATCCCCCGCACCCCGACCGTACCCCAATGTCCTCCAGGCCTGGTACGCCCCTGGAGGAGGTGTAGCGATCCCCCTACAGCAACATTATAATGGTGGAGTCGGGCCCAATTGCTTTGAATGGGCGATGGGCACTCCGTTTCTGTGTTCACAGGTCCGTCCCTTTACCTTTACTTTATTTAGGCCATCAGTTCAGATGAAGTTTAGTTGCCCAACTATTTTTACAACTGATTGTGGTATGCTTGTACAAGTATAGGCTCATACATAGGACCACTGGCTTAAGGGCAGTGTTACCCTTGAGTTTCCGAGTATCTATTTTGGTTTGTAACTTTGCAAATATTTGATTATTGTATGTAAATGTATACATTTCTAGAAAGAAAATTGGAGGATGAACCCAATGATGGCATCAGATTAATGTAAAACTGTCCGTATTTTGAGAAAAATACTAAAAAAACATGATCTTGCCCCAAAATTTTCAGACAGCATAACAAAAACAATTTGAATTTTCATGATTTCTTATGTTATTTTGTAGAAACAAGACAAATTTGTCTAGGGACGTTTTTTTTTCATTTTTTAAAAATAGAGCTTACTTTTTGAAATATAAGGACAAATGTCAAAAAAGTGTGATTTTTACCTTTCTTTTCCAAAATTTGAGTATATATTGGAGAATATATTTAGTTAGAAATCGTAAAATGAAAAATTGAGAAAATCGTCCCTAGAGAAGACCGATTGCTATCATAGGAAAGTTAAACCTTACCTTTTACTTCGGTATTTTTAGAGTTATCTTCTCTGAAAATTTGCCAAATTTTGAACATTGAACAATGAGAAACTCTGTGTTTTAGTAAAAAAAGTGACTTTTCATGCTATTTCAAGCTGTCTCTTTCTCAAATAACTTTACCTTTTAACTTCAAAATTGAGTATGTTGTGCAAGTGATGAAAATACATCTTTATGCACTATTGAATCAAACCTCTTTTGTTTTCAACTCCAGAAATCAGAAGAAATTGAAATTTCATCTGGTCTAAATTAGTGCTTTGTTTACATTTTAATAATAATAATATTTTTAACATTTGTAATGCGCCTTTTTCCCGAAAGTTACAAAGCGCAGTAACAACGACAGAGACAACGCAACCTTTGTACGGCAGCATCTAATCAGCGCCAGGTTGCTACATCCAGACATTGACGAAACACACACAATGGGAACACAGAGAGCTTTTCATTGTTCATTTGCCATATCAAATGAACCATGAGGAGAGTGGCAATTCTGGTTTTAATCAATAGCTCCTCTACAAATTAAATCCAGAATTGAGTACCTAGAATAAATCCAGCAAGTAACCCCACCGTGATTTGAACCCGGGACCATTGGGTCTTAAGGCAAGCTCTCTAACCACTAGACCACGCCAGTATCCCCATTTTCAAATATTTTTGTTTTTCCAAGATGCGTCCGCACAAAAGTACATTAAAACATGCGCACGCTTCATTACGCAGCAAAAATTAACCATGCGACGAAATGCTGCGCCTTGCGCCTGATGGCGTGTAATGTGCTAAAATTCCCGCCGTTAAGACCATGTGGTTTTTGTGACTTTAAATGGTCAAATAGCTGTTTTGAATCGGCAAAAAAATACAATCAGGATTGTCTGCATTGCATAACATTTGTTGGTAACGATAGAACACAGGTTGATGTTTAAAATGGTGCAAAAATCAGAAATTTGTGTTAAAACAAAAGCACTAGGGTTGACACTACCCTTAACATCCCCTCCAATGGGGTATTGTCATGATTCAGTTACCTAAAGTGCAATTGGACTATGGGGAGAGCAAATTGTAATTTGAATCATCAATAGCTCATATACAGATTAAATCCAGAATTAAGAACCTGATTAAATCTCAGTAAGTGGCCCCACCAGGAAGAGTAACTGAGGATCTTCACTACCCAGGGGTGGCATCAGGGTGAAATCATCATGGCGGGGGGGGGGAAACATTAACAAGATTAACTCATATGGATTAAAAACCCTACTTTATCATGCAATTTATTCTAAAAACTGTTTTTTTCCTTAATTTTTGAAACACTCGGGGCGGAGCATGGCCCTAACCAGTGGCCCACGCTCTTCTATGTTCGCTTTACTACGCTTCAATCATCAATTACAAGCACCCTTAAAAGGGGGATTTACCCGATCTATATGTCCATTTTCCAAAGACATTTTGCCCTCCCGTAGAAGCATTATTGGCAAAAACACCTGATTACAAATTTGGAGTTAAATAAATTGGTCCAGCTGTGTCTGATAACTGGAAGCATACAAATGTGTTACCAAATTAAGCCATAGGATAGTGTGTATAAAAGATATAGAGTGGTGGACCAGATTTTGGGATGATTTTGTTTCATAAATTAAAGCTGATTCAGAGATTTGGACATGTACCTTTCCTCATGTAATTTAAAGAATTTGGCACCCAAAATGTCCACCACCCAACCAAGTTGCCCACCACTGCTTTTAACCATGGCAAGTTCAGCAGGAACCCCAAGAAGATCAGACTAGAAACCACAAGAGGTATCGTGGTGACCCTGGTTTCACTCGCCCCTTCTCAACATGGACGAATTGGAATCTTGGTAGGCTATACTTCAACCAGGAAAGCAGTAGGCCTTGACAACATCTCTACTGACACTAAAAAAGCTTGGCCTAACCAGTGCAAGAAATGGCTTCTTGAGCTCTACATTGCTGTCTTAGTCCCACAGGTTCCCAAAATCTGGAGGAAAGACATGTTATGGCACTCCTAAAGCATGGGCAAGATCCATCCATTGCAAGAGCTACAGACCGATCACTCCTTAGCAACACCTACAGCTATTTAGAACGCCTCATGCTCACATCGTATCACACCTGTGATAGACGAAACCCTCATACCAGAAAAGCAGGTTCCGCCGCTCGGCAAATCAACACAACAGCAGTACTTCAACCTAACTCAACACATGGAGGATGGTTTCCGAGAAGGGTATGGTAAACCGGAGCTGTGTTTGTCGACCTATCAGCAGCATCTACACTGTTATCACAAGATGCTACTCCATAAGATCCTGGAAATTACCAAGGACATCCACTTGACTGAGCGTATCCGAGGATTGCTGGCAAACAGATGTTTCCTTTGTTCAGCTATGAGCGAAGAGATCCGATGGCGTAGGCTCAAGAATGGACCTACCACAAGGTTAGTGTTGCTTGCACCATCTCCTGTTCACATATATGCCAACTACCCACCTATTATGCACGAACTGGTCGTTTCTTTGCAATGATCTTGGATGTAGCGCACAAGATGCCGACTTCAACAGTTGTTGAAGAGAGACTCTCCAAAGCTTAAATGAACTCACACTCCTTATTGTATGAGGAAAACCACCACGTGCAAACCCAATCTAAGTCACAGGTGTGTGCTTTCCATCTACTGTCACCCGTGAAACCAAATGTCAGCTTAAAGTTAACGCTGGTCTGGAACCCCTGGAGAACTGTGATAACCCTGTCTACCCTTGGACCGCCACTCTCTCTTATAGACCCACATCGAAAGACCGAAGAGTAAAGTCATGTTTCACGGAGGCAATAACATCTGAACAACTCACTTGCGCAAGATGAGGTGCTCGCCCACATACCCTAAGATCTGGCACTTGCCCTGTTCTAACCATGTGCAGAGTATGCCTGCCCTGTTGGGAAAGATCAAACCCCATGCCAAGAAGCTTGATCCGCGTTAAATGCCTCCTGCGGCTCATCACAGGATGCCCTCCCATGCTCCGGTCCACACACCAACGTAAAACTTGTACATCCTAGGTGGAATTGCTCCACCAGACCAGACATCCGTCGTAAGTGTAGCGAATGGCAGAGCGAGCTGCCATTTCCAATGTGAAGCACCCTAATTTTCTGGACAGATACCTGCCTGCAAACCGTCTTAAATCCCGAGAGAGTTTCTTAGCAAAGTTCAACCTCTCTTGAAACAGTCTGTCTCTAAGGAGTTAGAGAGTCGCCCTTGTTGGAAAGAAAGACTTGCTAACTAAGTAACATCTATCGTTATTAACGCTGGTGAGCATCTCCCCCTGGAGCTGACTCCGCATGGGCTGAATGGCGATACGTCAATAGATTTTTGAGAACCAGAACTGGCCGATCTAAGGTTTCCGTGCAGAAGTGGGGCTATCTGAAGCAGATCAGGAACACTACCTGTGGTTGAGGAACAGCATCACAGACAATGAACACCCTTGGTCTGCGCCCACTGCTGTAGCACCAATGCACAAACCAGGACCTTGCGGAATTCATTGAAGCAGCCACGTTGTACTCATATCTGGCTGGATCATATTGAGAACCACAAAAAACGTTTGGACACGATAAGAAGGAATTAAGAAAGTAAACTAGAACTAAAGATTATAACATAAAATGCACAATTCCAAAGTTTGAGCTGATTCAATTTTGTTTTCATGGCATTAAAAACATTTAGGTATATTATAAGAGTGCCAAAGGATAAAACTCCAGATCCTGATTTATAACAACGTGGTGATTTTCTTATGCATGCCTCAATTTTGAGCTTAGCAGTGATTAGTATATGGCCATGCATTATGTATATCATGGCAAAAACATGATTTGTTTTGAAAATTGATGTCAAGGGTGCCCTCCTTTGGAAAGCTCTGTTCGCCGTCAATATCAACATTGTCAGGATTTAAATGGGGTGATGAGAACAATTTGAACTTTCTTCTCTTCTGAATACCAAGATCTCCATTTTGATGGTGTAAAGTGGAGAGGAGCAAGGTTATCAGTCCAATTGAGTCCCCCACCTTTAAGTAATGATATCACTGCCATGTGGATACGATATATTTACTTTTCACATTCCAAGCATACTCTTGTGAAAATTAAGCTAATTACTTATAAACCCTTACACCCTTTGCACCTATCATGTGCTTTATTTGTTAAAAGTGGATGGCCCTATTTAAGATAATGAAGTTTCATTCTTGATAGTATTAGTTTTCACTCCAAAACCCATCAGTAAAGTTTCGCAGATATTTCAAATCCGTTTGATGCGAGGGCTAAAAACATGAATTTTGTACACCCATAGAGTATGTGTAAAATTATATTGGTCGACCAAGAATGGGGACACATTTTCGCTCACATAACCTCAAAACAAACATCATTTGGCTCTTAAGATTTCACAGGGTAAATGAGAAAAATATTAGCTTGCTTCTGATACCAAAATTGACCACTTCCGGAAAATCCGGGGCTTCTGGACGAGGCTATTAGCGATCGGGGCCATGGACCTTTAACAAATAAAGCATGTGTACTGAGTAGGTGTAAGGGGTATAATGTAATTGAGCTCAGTATTCCAGCAGTATCAAACACATTAAAACCCCTACTCTGTATCATGTGCTTTGTTCTGGTTAACAGAATCATCCCATGTATACCATGTGCTCTCGTGCTGTTATGGATGAAACCCATGGATACAGCATAAGTGCAAAGGTATAAAATGTAAAATTGAGCTCCAGTATTTTCCAAGTAGTATCAAGACCAAATTTTACCCCTCACACCTACTCTGTAAGATGTTCTTTATACCATTGTGTTTCATTCTGTTAATGGAATAAGCCTGATATAGCATAGTGCAAAGGGTATAGTATTGAGCTCAGTACATTCCACGGCAGTATCAAGACAAAATTATACACCCCTTCAACATACTCTGTATCATGTTTCTCTATTCTGTTAATGGACATAAAAGACACATGATATCCATGTGTTTTCTATTCTGTTAATGGAATAAGCACATGATAGCATAGGTGCCAGGGTATAATAATTGAGCTCAGTTAATTCCAACAGTTATCAAGACCAAATAATGAAAGCAGGTCAACCCCTCACACATACTCTGTATCATGTGCTTATTCTGTTAAGCAATATTGGCACACACTTTTTTGAAGAGCGCACCCCAATTTCAAATTTGATATTTTTGCACAGTTACTTTGGTATTGTCTAGGACTATAACCTGCGAACGATAATGCCTAAAAATGCGTATTTATCACAAAATAAGACGCTATTTTTGTATTGAATTGGGATGCCAGATTTGGACTTAACGGCAGAGACTGGAAATGCAAAACGTTTAATGTCCGTACATGATGACATAGTGCCACCTCGAGAAAATAACCTCTAACTTGCCTTTCCTGAACTATTAACAACAACTAATGGAGAGCGTAGACACTTACATAGGCCTATTTCCCGGCTATTCACATTGTGAATGCGTTTCCAGCAGCCGTTGAATTATTAACGGGGATCCCCGATAATAATTATTCTACACAAAATTCCTTCTGTGTACCATTTTCGAGCTTTTAAAACCATTCACAGGTATAGTTACTACCAGTTACCATGCAACCGTGTAAAATCTCCAAATTATTGAAAATTGGGGGCGCCCTTCAAAAATGTGCTATATTGCTTTACAGAATAAAGCACTGATATCATGTACTCTATTCTGTTAATGAAAAAGCACATGATATATCATATTTGCAAGAGGGTATATGTAATTGAGCTCAGTGTCCAAGCAAGTATCATACCAATTTTTTACACCCCTCCGCCTACTGGTATTATTATTCTCTATTCGATAATGATACAGCACATGATATCCATTGGGTGTGTGGGTATAATGTAATTATGCCCAAAGAACAAATTCTCCTACACTCCTTTTTTATGCATGGGCCCATGTAAAGGAAGCTTAAAAATTGGTTCCAGATCAAAAGTTGTGAACAATTGGTTTTAAACTTGTTGCGTTCCATACAAGAGCCTTCCCATTTTCAGCCGGCTGGGTGAGGAGGTAAAGTGCCTTACCTATGTGATGGTAGGCAAGTGAGATTGAGGGCCATTCTCCGTTAAAGAGTGTTCAAAAAGTCTTTTTAGTGTCGCTCCATCAATGCACAGTTTTAAGCTGGTTTTGGCCTATAAGAAGGAACCAAGTCAAACTCCGCATCTCAAAATGGATGCAAAAAGGATGCAAATTGATTGAAAATTGCGATACAGAGGATGCGGAAAGATGAAAAAGAGATGCCAAGCAGGCCAAAAGCTTGAAAATGATGTATAATGGATGCCAAATTAATGGATTAAAAGCGATTGCTGAACATGAAAACAGGATGCCCCAATGGATAGAACTGGATGTCGAGGATGCACATAGACAAATGGATGCCAAACATCCAAAAGGAGGCTAATGGATGCCAATGTCTTAAAAAAGTGAATACAAGCACTTGAAAATGATGCTGCAGGAAATTAAAAGATGCCAGCGAGATGAATGTGAATGTAATGAATCTGCCTGTCAATGTGGAGACAATGCATGCCGAGGATGCCAAGCATGACAAATTCCAATAATTATAGCAAGGGACATGCATTGGTCATGCATTGTTCATGTGATAGGTGCATGGTCAAAAGGATCACTATTTGAAAAACTAAACTGTACACATTCTTCCTTGGGCCACTATTATGGCCATGTCTACCTGTAAAATGTGCTCTTCCATTTCCATGGAGGAAATTCTCCTTGCTGCAGCAGATATCGATGTTTGCCTGGGATCTCTTCTTATGTGTTTCAGGAGTTTTTGGGGCATGTCTGGATATATTAAAAGTTGCGGATGCATGTACCATTATTTAACTATATAACTTAAAAACAAATGTTAGCTTTATATGTACATTAGTCATGCTTCCAAATTTTGCACCAAGGTCATGAGTAGTAAAATGCCAACCATTTCTGGTTGGGCCACTAGGATTACTACTTAGTGACCGCTACTTTTTCGTGTTTTATGGCAAAATATAACCTGAGATACCTAGCCTGGTGAACTCACATTGATCTAGCTAGTCTAGAAATTTTGGATCATTATGCTTAACTAAGAGCTATAGACCTGCAGTTGCTAAACCATATCCACTACAGATAGGCCATTTGCTAGGCTAGTCTATATTAGTGAACTCTATTTGTGATGGACTATGCCTATTATGTCAAACTTTGAGCATTAAAGTGGCCTTTGGTTATTAGGCCTAGCTGGGTTGATTAGGCCATAGGGCTATAATATACCGTAGCATCAGCATAGCCTTAGTCAGCATGTATCAACGAAAGTTTATGGAATATAAATTATACTTAGGAGTTTATTTTTTCAAAATGATCGAGACTAGATTTTGTAACCCGGATTATAAAGTATCAAGCAATAAGGCTATAAAGATCATAATTCTTGCTTTTCTCTCCTTTTCTCCATGTCGCCAGCCCAAATCCGTTCTTTTAAAAGTGTCCTGCTCGTACACAAGAGCGCAATACAGATTTCATGTTTTATCCCTCTATTAATTTTCACTAATTTTTAAGTTTAAAACATGATAATATTGGATTATTCAAGTTTTTCGGAAGAGTTCTCTGAGAGCATGTCGCCAATATTGCAGACGGATACGTTACCATAATTCCATGTATACAAAATTGCTAAAATACTGAATTCCTAAGTTCCAAGATTTTATAAATCGAGAAGATGTCAGTGTTATATTATACAGTTTTTGCATAAGAATCTGGTTTCAACGTAATTTCTAGCGCGTCCTAGTAATGAAAGAAATCCCTCCTGTTACTTCATACTATGGCGACAGATCGTTACCTCCCTCCCCTGCTAACCTCTTGCAATACGGCGTGATACCTAAAGTCGAATACCACACAATGCTTTAGTATGAAGGTAATAGCTGATAACGTATAGATACTAAGTCGTTGAAGCACGTATTTCTTCATCCAGAACACACGACTAAGACAAGGCCCGACAGATGCGTCACGACAGATAACGTTACTTAAGTGTTAACGTGAGGCAATATACTAAATGAATCAGATATATTTTTAAGATCACCCATGCATTGTTCCGGTTCTGAGAACTTAAGGTTTCCGATTTTCATGATTTTCAGGAATTCCTTATTTTGATATTTCGTCATTTTGGAGACCAAACTTGAACACTTTAACGGAGAATGTCCCGCAATTACATGCCATGCCTGAGGGTTCGACACATTGGCCCCGGTGGGGGCTTGAAACAATAAAACCTTCAGATGTTAGGAGCATGCCCTAACCAGATAGATATAAAAGGCTAGAGGACCAATGGCCATGCATCTTGATTCAAATGATTTTTCACTGCTGGCGGACACTAAATGTTACCGCCCAAGCCCATTATAAGTAAACCTTAAAGCCTGAAAAAATTCATTTCTTGTTGATTGCGCCCATTCGACCCTTGGTTTAATAAAATGAACCCTTAGACATCCAAGATAATATCAAGCAAATGTGGATTGTCCAGGAAGTTTACTGTCACAAAAGACCAGTCACAATTTTTTTTTTTGCAGATTTTCATATGGGCCTTTCCAAAAGAGCATGGGCTATTATTATTCCTTTAGTTGCTATGCGGGCGTAATGGGCCTGCCCGCTCTGAGGGGGGCCCAAAATTTCCCCATACTTGGGAAATTTCCCTCTCGGGGGTCAAAAGGCCAATGTTTTTCCCGGTCAGAGGGCACAAAAACGGCTGATTTAGCATGCTTTTTTTGCAAATTTTTTTTCCCGGCCCAAAGTCGTCAGGGGGGGGCAACCTGCCCCCCTGCCCCCCGCCTATTACGCCACGTTGCTATTCCAGTTAGTATGCTGTTTTTAACGACACAGCCGTATTGTTGCAAAGTAATTTTTTCTAGTATGAACTTTGTCAGGTGCGAAAGAAGCATCTGGCAACGCTCGCTCGTTTTTAATTAAATTTGGTAAGAGAAAATAAGCGATGTTCGTGCCCATCCTAACGAAGTTAAACAGGAACAGCCCAGAGGCCTTGGCCCTAACTAATGAGATTAATGTGACTGTACATCAACTTTTTCAAACTATGGCAAATAAGAAAAGCATGATCAGTTACTGTGCCCTATGAGCTATTAGGGAGCGTCATTATTTAATGCCGGGGGGGGGGAAGAGGATTTCAACTTTTCCGGCAAAAATTTTCACGTGCCCCCTCGCTTCCTTTCAAAAATTCACGTTCTCCCTTGATCATGCGGATTTTCCCCTTTAACAGTTCATGTTCCCCCCCGCAACAACTTGATGAAAAATTTCACGTTCCCCCCCCCTCTCTCTTACAAAAATTTTCGGGTTCCCCCCCCTCAAATCCTCCATTCCCCCCTCTGGCATAATAATGACCCCTCCCTTAGAGCCCGGCTTTTCCAAACAAGGAAAACATGATTCAGTTTATGTGCCGTTATTCTCAAGGTCATCCAGAAGACCAGTTGCTAAAGACTTCGATTCGACTTATAAACAAACCTCATAAACAGATGTCCATTGTCTTTACAACCACACATGTTAAAGTCTGACTCAGAGATTTCGAAATATTTTGTTATTTTATTTAATAATGAAAAATAGTCTACTAGCACTAAAGATAGTAACCTAAATGCACAATTCCGAATTTGAGATGTATCGGATTTTCGTTTTGATGATCATAACATTTATGGGGTAGTCTTACGTCCCATAGGATACGTGGTATAACAAAAAATTCCGGATCTCGGAATTGTCTAAAAACAAAGTTGTGATTTTCTATATGAAGGAATTCGTTTTAGCTTGGCATTTCACACAGTGATTAGTATATGGACACATTATGGTACTGCAAAAAACACGATATTTTTTGGAGGAAATTGAGGGCGCCCATCTCGGGAAATCTCTGAGTCCGCCTTTAAAGTTCCCGCGGATCCTCAAGTTTTGTTTGGGTAGGAATGTAAAGGACCCATCTATACCAATTTTTACCGAGCTATACCAAAGATGCAGATTTTGGGCAATTTAACTAAAATTTGCCTTTTTCGCTCAAAATGTTGACCCTTTTAGCAAATTTGGAAATTTTGCTTTTGATTTGAAGGAATTGGGTTTAATTTTTTGCATTGCTGTTTTTATATAAAGTTTTGGCTTCTGATAGAGGAATTGATTATTTCCCACAATTTAGAAACTCTTGACAAAAATGACTCATTGGTATACCACATTGGTCATGAAAAAAGGGGTCATTGAATGCTGAAAATGGATACAACCCCCCCCCCATCGGAGTTTTTATTTGTTTGAGTCCGATAATTTTGTTTATTCTTTTTAACATGTGACCGTATATTGAAGTCATAAAAAAAGGAAATTTGTCATTAATTTTTAAACATCGCTACTTTGACTCTAATCCACCCTAACCCTCAACTCTACCTGTGGAATGGTTTGAGTAAAACTTTAGCTAACATGGGGTAAAGCTATAAACAACCTGTTATTTATGTAAAATATTTACCCATGGGGTATTTTGAACCACCCATAAATGCATTTCAAATTGTGCCGATATACTGTATGTACTAACATGTAATTACTTTAAGGATAACAGTGTTAAAGAAAAAATTAAAGAACAACAAGTCATTTCATTATCGTGGCTAAAATTCCCTAGTACTATGCTTAGGGGCTAAAAAGTGCATAAAATCGGGTTTTATGTTTTTAGAATATATGATTTTTGTTGGGATCACATGACCCCATTTGAGGTAAATTTCCCAGAACGGTGCTTGTGGGATTTACAACCCCTCTGATATTTACCCAACCCAACATGGCCTGATCACTATGGGGTTGGGGGGGGGGGCTCCCATTTTGGAGATGACACTTATTATATGTAAGGCCATTAAAACCCACATTTTCAGCATCATTGTCACCCAAAGACCCCATAATCTTTGAAAATTTTACTGCTGTCACCCAAAGACCCATATTTTTTTGGGGGGGGGGGGTTGACAAATTTTAGCAAAAGACACATTTTGGGGGAAATTTAGCAAATTTATTACAACATAGCCCTATTTATGGGCAATTTGGCAATCTCACCCAAAGACCCATATTTTTGCAAGTCTTCTTTCACTGAATTCCCATGGGTTTGAAAGTGCCAGCTTTACACCTGTATCCATTCCATATGTACCCCCAGGGATCACTATGCCAAAATTTTTGGTGTCAGAAGAAAGCTACGATTTTTCTCATTTACCTTCTGAAATCTTAGGGCTAAAAGGTGTTTTGTTTGGATGTTGCGAGTGAAAAGTGTCCCATTTTGGTCGACCGACATTAATTTTACATAGTATTCTACGGGCTTACAAAATCATGTTTATAGCTCTCACATCAAAATTAATTCAAATGTCTGTGTAAACTTAAAACTTCCTGATCCTCCTTTACGAGCCATGCCCCAATTGCGATTAGCCTTGTCCCCAGGACCTCCCCCCCCCCAATTTAACCGGAAGTGGTAAAAATTTTGGTGTCAGAAGAAAGCTGCCATTTTTCTCATTTACCCTGTGAAACCCAGTGGCGTAACCAGCATGGGGCTAACCTTTTGTACAGTGCCTATGGGAAAGGACACAAATTCACCCCCTCAGAAAATGCATCAGCACCCCTTCTGCCCCCCCCCCCATTTGCTTTGCAAAGGTCTGATTATGCCACTGGTGAAACCTTATTATAGCACTGAAAGTTGTTTGGTTTGGATGTTATGAGCAAAAAATGGTCTTACAGAGTATTCTATGGGGCTTACGAAGTCACGTTTATACTAATTTTAGTGATCTCAAAAGGGTTGAAATAACTGGCCGTGAACTCGCAGATGGGGGGTATGGGTCAAGGTCATGTTAATCAGAGGAAAATTTTAGCTACGAAAAAATTGGACCATCCTTTAACCCCATATTGGCCGATTTTATTGGTTATTGGGTTATATGATGTATTTAACCAATCAGAGACATGGTAAGAAAAGCTTAAAGGTTTGTACAGATATATGGAAGGTCTATTGTGATTGGTCACCCAGAGGCTATATCATGCTATCTCATGTAATGAGCCAATCAGAGATACTGTAAAAAGGGGATTAGCTGGTGACATTGAAGAGGTTACTTGTCTGGGTTTTCTGGGTTAAACTGATAGGTACTCTGGGCTACTTTATAGGAAATTAGTCTGGTAACTCCTATGTGGAACAGGGCAAGGCACTTTCACTTAGGCCTAAACAAAAATAGTTTTGTTTGCCTTAACAGAGGGAAATATTCGGGGGCCGTCGTCAGATTTTTTTGTTTAGGATGATACGGCAAAGATCTTTTAATTTTACTTGTTGTAGCTGTTTTGTTGTCTTGTTTTTCTTCTTGTTTTTTGGTAAATCTTTTGTTTCTGTAAGTGAAAATCATGGTTGGTCGGCAGATTTTTGTTTATTTTTAGCTAATTTGCATAAAAACTTCTAGGGTCGGTCGGGTTGCTCTCTAAATGTAAACGAGTGAAAATTTCACTCCCCAACCGAGTAAAACTCTTGTAAACCACTCGAAAACGAGTGGATTGTACTTAAAAAGAGTGTTTTTGAGTTCAAATCACTCCAAAAAGAGTGGATTTCCACTTGTTTCGTGTTGTCCTTCGTTAACTCCTCAAAAGGTGTTGTCCTTCGTTAACTCCTCAAACGAGTGGAAATCCACTCTTTTTGGAGTGATTTTAATTCTTTTTGAGTGGAAGTTCACTCTTTTAAAGTGCAACCCACTCATTTTCGAGTGGTTTACAAGAGTTTCACTCTTATGGGGAGTGAAATTTTCGCTCGTTTACATTTAGAGAGTACGGCAAACAATTTTGTTTTTGCCTTACGTAAAGTCTATCTGGTAGACTAATCACTTAGCCGTCTAGAAGTTGTTGGTATTTTAATTATCATGATTATAGCACATTTGATTTTTTTTAAATTTTTAGCTAATTTGCATGAAAACTTTTCTAGTGTCGGTCGGATTACAGCAAGCAAACCAGTTGTGTGATTTTACAGGATTTGTTCTTCAAAATGTCTGCAACTTTTATTTAATTTCAGCCCGATGCTAAGCCTTTTGGGTCACTTTTATGCTGTTTTAAGGATTTTTTTACCAAATTCAGGATTTTCTGGCAAAACTCAATTACACCCCTGACAAACCTTTTTCTTTGCCTTACATAAATTCTATCTGGTAGACAAATCAGTTAGCCGTCTAGAAGTTTTCAGTTTTAATTATCATGATTATAGCACATTTGATCTGGAATAATGTCGCAACACTAATAGTAATTTGCTGTCGTATGATGAGCATGAATTGCCATGTGTACAATCAAACTACAAGTGTTGGTTTCTCTACAAGAGCATCAACAAATTTTAAAGGTAATATGGCAGCAGAATATGAATAGAGAACAAATGCATAGAATTTTAAAAAAAAATTATTGAGAAATATCAACACAATAGCAATAAAATGGCTATCCAAGGTAAGTTTCTAGATCCCCTCTAGTGGTCCAATAATTGGCAAGATTGTATTTATATACTTTATTCCATCTTTCAGGTTAAAGGTGCAACGAGAGATTTCATATATCAGGTGTCGAAAGTACTGATTTTTGCCTTGATGTATTGCTTTCCATCAAAAATACTCCCATCTGAAAGGATTAAGCTGAGAAATGTTTCTTTGGTACAAAAACTGTGAAATTTCTAATTTCGTATAGGAGCAAATACGAAATTCAGCCTATGTTTTACATTTAAATACAAGCAAATCAAAATCACCTGTTTTCTCTCTTTTAACACATTTCTGTAGCCAAACACAAGGTAAGAAATCTATTGAGTGTCTAATCTTTATGAAATTACTATTATAACACAATATTTTGGTGTCTCAAAATCTCTTGTTGCACCTTTAAATATCTGATATTATATTTAATACTTTTAGCTTTGTATATTCTTGTAAACAAAACTAACACGCCTTTGGGCTTGACACAACATTGAAAATCTTCATTTTGATTGTAATCAAATCAACCCCAATAGAGTTTGGAGTATTTTGTTTTAAGCAAAGTGACTGAGCATGATTTTAAGCAGTCAAACTATAAATTGAGTGTTTAGAGCCAATATACCAAATCTAAAAATACTATTATGTCCTTACTTTCTTAACATGTTTCACTCCAAACACTTCCGTTGCAGTTAGATATTCTAAAAGAAAGCCTACTTCCAAATTTCAGTTGATTCTGATTGCGAGTTTGATGTTCTCTGCAAATGTTTGGATCAAAGTGCCCCTGACCACAGTGTTGCACTATTTTTAGCTGAGGATATTGAACCTGCAAATAAGGTAAGTAACACATGTGATTAGACACCCCCAACAAAAAAGACTCACAAGTTAGGTCCGAAAGGTGTCCCTCACTTTCCAAGCGGATAGCATCAGAATGGTATACATTTGCATATAACGGCCTTATTCTGTGTTTTCGCTTTACTTCCGAGGACGCAATTCCTTTGAAGTCCTCTGAATTAAGTCATCTCCATGGAAAGATTAATAAATATTTGATTCACAAGTTTGTTCACAAAATGGCACATAAGTATATCACTGTTTTAAAGGCTGACTCAGAGATTTCCAGAGGAGGGCACCCTCAATTTTCAAACAAATTGTGGTTTTGTGCATATAGAAAACCACAACTTTGTTATAAAATTCCGGATCCAGAATTTCTGTAAATGAATTTTTGTACCCTATGGTACTGTTATACATGCACACACACACACAAACACACACACATGCACACACACACATGCACACACATACCCACACACACTCTCACACACACACAAACGCGCACATTTTTGTATAACATATATATACTTCCTAGGACTTCCAAAGAACAGCGTCCTCAGTCGCAAAGCCAAACATGGAATAAATCCATTGCTATACCTCCAAGGACCTTTTTTGAAAGAATTTCTTTTGTGTTAGATCCTTGGAAGCATATGGCAAACAAGTTCGCGCACACACATGCACACATACACATACATGCAGACACACACATACACATACACACATTTTTGTATGACCTAATTCCGAGGACTTCAAAGGAATCGCGTCCTTGGAAGTTAAAAGCCAAACACGGAATAAAGTGCCATCATTATACTTCAGAGAATCTTTGTTCTACTTCCGAGGATCTCTGTTCGAAAGAATTTCTTTTGTGTTATGTCCTTGGAAGTATGTGTCATACAAGTACACACTCACACACATATGCACACACACACACATACACGCACATACACACGCATGCACACACACACATTATTAAATAAGGGCATGATAGAACTAAAGAAAAGAATCAATATACCATAGTCATGTTAGTGCTGATCACTGATTTTGTATAGTCTTGACTGACCGATTATGCACTGGGGAAAAGGCATTAAGATGATTGATAAATCTATAATTGGGTAAATTAGTCCAGACAGGTGTCTGGGCTATGTAGCTGATCAACAAACAGGGCCAAATAAAGTGGAATAATTAGGAAATCAAAAGTGTGAGACTGCTTTAATTGATATGGTAATGATGCACCTGCTACTTAAAGTATGGTATATTGGCGACGGTAATTGCCAAAACATGTCAACATTGGGGGTTTTAAATACAAATATTTTGTTGCTGTATGCTGTAGAAACAAAATTAGATATGAAGTATGGGTTATTAATGCCAATAATGACTAAAGCAATTATAAATTGTGTAAAATGTCTAAAGATATATAAAAAAAAACATTTTGCACAATTTTACCAGAGAATATCCTGAAAATTATTTGTTTAAATCAATATGGTTATTCAAGAAGGAACTTTTTTTGATAAAATGATGTGTAATTGCAATTTCCATTCCTTTTTATACTGTCATGATTTTCATTTACTCTTTTTTTACCAACACAAAGACAAAGAAAGTCAAAACAAGACAACAAAACAACTGTAACAAGTAAAATAAAAGATCTTTGCTATGTCATTGGAAAAAAAATTAAAGAGACACAAAGACATTTCCAGAAAGAAGCGACCCCCATTTTTTTTTAACCCAAGTTTTGTGCATATTTGGAATGCTTACCAATTTAGTTAGATCACCCTGAGTGAATAGACACAATCTGCGCCATCATTTTGACAGGGCGGATCCCGAGTTGAAAAACGTCAAAATTACCGGGGGGCTGAAGGTTGAAACTTGTCCAAAATGGGCTGATTTTGCAAGGTTTTGCAGAATTACCGGGAGGCGCGCGCCCCCTCCTCCCCATCCCTAGATAAGTGGCGGATCCTGTTTGAAAAATGTCAAAGTTACAAGGGGCTGAAGGCTGTACCTGGTCCAAAATAGCTCAAAAATGGGCTGATATTTGCAATAATTTGCAGAATTACCGGGGGGGCGACTCCCCGTCCCGCCCCCCTCCCTAGATCCGCGCCTGTTTATAGTAATAAATTACCGATGATGCTGTACAACTTAAAATCATAGCATGCTTTTCTATGTGAACGATTACCATAGTAGTTAAAGAGACACTGGCACATTTGAAAAATAGTGCGCCCTCAAGATTTTTCAAAATCGATATTTTTGCATGGCTGTAAGGCTTTTATATACAAAAGCCCTCACCCGAAATGATTAAGACCAAATCAGCTTCCTTATGGGTAAACACAACGATTTTATATCAGTGAGTACGAGTCAAAAATATTCATGTAATATACACATTTGTTGATTAAAGTAATGGAAAACTTAAAAGTTGGCCTACAAATTACCTGGATGTCTTTATCCTCCTATCAATGTCCCTATCTGTTTTTGGGTATGTTATTTTTATGTGTAAAATATAGCTCTGTTCTCCAATGGCCTAGACTATCATTTGAGAGCAATTTGAAGAAATTTCATATTTTGTGAAAATGTGCCAGTGCCGCTTTAAATTCAAAATATAGTTTTTTGGTTTTCTTTTGTTCTTTTGACCAATAAACCTTCAAAATGTTCTGGTAGGTGTTCTCCCACCGATCAAGTGAAATTTGTATCCTCAAAAATCTCCTCATGTCCCTTTAAATAGTAGCATGTTGTATTCATTTTAGAGTAAAACAAATATCTGACCAACCAACCCTAATATTTTTCGCTCTGTTACAGCAAACATATTTTTTAGGCCTAACATGCAGACACTACATTGGAATATGATCTTTGCATGTTTTGAGTCCTCCAATTTATAAAGTTCAACTCTAATCTTGGTGAAACTTGGTGACAGTAGTGACATTAATCCATGGGGGTATGGTGATGTAAGGTATCAAGGCATTTGGGGTCAAGGTCATATAGGGGTCAAATGAGGTCAAATGTGTATTCCTATGCTGAGTCCAATGACGTAAATACAATATAGACCACTAGCAGCCAACGTTAATCAAGCTCTAACCCTAGCACAACTAAATCTCACCAAAACTCACTGTGTTAATTGAGAAAAATGCACTAAGTCCAGAAAGTAGCGATGACGTCATTAAACCAAGACTCATATGGGCACGTAATCGCAGGCCGGGCCAGCGACAACGCCGTAGCATGCTATCCCGGGTCATTGGGCTGGGGCCCGAAGGGCCCTGGGTTCGAATCCCACCCGAATTTGCGACTTTTCTTGTTCCCCTCTTCCCTCACTCCTTCAGTTCCTCCCGGGAGATAGGCAAGAAACTGACGTCAGGGTTAGGATTAATCAAATTACTCAAAGTACACTAAGAAATTCATTTGAGTACTGTAAGACTTCTGCAAAGCACAGCAAATCAAGGCTAACACAGCATGTACTTTTATACTGATATAAGAGACTGATTGTTTATGTTCCAAAATGATTGATCTTTTGTTTGGATGTCAAGGCAGAAAAATGGTGCTAATTTTGCAATAATCTTTCACTTTTATGAAGAGTCACTTATATAAATGAGTAGTTAAATCCCTTTTACAAAAACATCTTGTGAAGGTAGCATGTTAACGAATATCAGAAAAGCTTGAAATTTTTTACATACAAAAAGCACTATTTTCATGTTTTCTGATTCCAATTTATTGCACATACACATTGCTCTATGCAAATTTTTTTTTTTAAATGTTTAGATCAAGTTTAAGCAGTGGTGACACAATTTTGACAACTGATATAAGTAGGCGCATGCAAGAGCTATTACCCTGTAAAAATCAGAAAAATCCATTGAAAGAATCTTGCCATGTAGGCCTACAAAGATCATGATTTGTATGTTATAGCACCCTCTATTGTCCAAATCTCCATATAGAGATGCGTAAAATTAGATTTTTAAGTAAAAAATGTTTGCCCACCATTAAATTTTGTAAAACTTGCGCAAGATGAAGCTAGTGGAATAAATAATCCAAATCAATTGTTACACTTCACAATTACCTATGTCAAAGTATGAGTAATTCCCAAATGTCCTGGGATTTGCCAAAATTGTAAGAGAAGATGTTCCTTCAAGCAAGAATTTTATGGCCCATTTACTTGCCTAACAGCATAATACCTGTCAATTTGTTTGTAATGCATCATTTTTTGTCCAGGTTTTTGCTGTTTTTATATTTGTATCAATCTTGCTCTACACCTTCCATCTTGGATTGTCATTTAGAAATTACTGATGATTCCACACTACTGGCATCGTCAAATTGGTCCAAAGTATGCGACAAGAACACCACAAGGCCCATGTGACATAATTTTCAATTCTTGGCAGTACAAATGGTCACAAGAGATTTACAATGGAATACACAGGTTTTAATCAATATCTGTTATACAAATCAAATCCCAAATGGAGTTCCCGAATTAAATCCAGCAAGTGGTCCCACTGTTAGATCCGAGAACCCTTTGCTCCAGAGGTAAGCTTGCAAACCAGTAGACCACGCCACTTCCTCCCATTCCCTACCCCCCCTTCAAGTGGGAGAATAGCCTACATGTGTCAGTAGGTTCTTGTTTTTCTAAGCAAATCTCTCAAACTGCCAAATGATCAGCGTCAATTTGCAATCGTCATCATCAATCCTTTGACTTCTGAGACACACCTCCATGCCAAAGTATTTATCCCACATTGCCATTTATTCTTCACTCAAAGCAAAAATGGCATACCTGTGCAACACACCATGGCAAGTTGTGGTCTTTTACCTCTATACTTGGACATGGAAACCTTCACAGAGGGTCTGTCTGGTCTTTGAAAGTGATGCCCAGCAAACTGTCAGTGGTCTTTGAGATGGCTTCCCAAATTACTGTACGCACTGTAAAAACAGCATTTAGAAATGAGGTGCAAATTAGTGTTTAGGTATTAAACATGTCAAATCTCTAAACACTTCAGGGGCAGATCCAGGATTTGAAAAACGTCAAAATTACCGGGGGGCTAAAAGGCTAAACTTCAACGGCGGATTTAAGGAAAAGGGCCCTGTCAGCAGCTTAAGGTGGGGTCCTTTAGCATCGCTATGTGGCAGCTTTAGTGCGACATTTTCGGGGCCCTGAGAGCAATATTTTAGGGGCCCTGAGAGCAATATTTTAGGGGCCCTGTCAGCAGCTGCTGACATGCTGACTCTTACTCTCTTAAAACGAAAGAGTGAAAAACCACTCTAAAGAGTGAAATCTCACTCCAAAAAGGAGCCAGCTGAGTGACGCATCTTTTAGAGTGAGATCCACTCAAAATAAAGAGTGAACAAAATAACTCTAAGGAAAGAGTGAACTGATAACTCCTTTTTAGAGTGAACTAGTCACTCTTATAGAGTTGTGATTCTTTGTGAATTTTGTTTGTTTGTATGGCGAGTATATTGTATGTGTAGGTCATAATTCATAGCATTGTGACATGAATGAATATTGTGGCGCATCATTGGCATGATTCAGTGAGACATGCATGATTGTGCCATGCATGACGTGTACTTGATCATGGCATGCATGCCCGTGACATGCATGATTGTGCGTTTCGTACATGTGTAAGCCTAGCCTGGCGCAGACTACCGTATGTACGAGTGATAATACAGTAAATAACATTTATGCTTCTCCACACTTTGTCTGTAACTGCTGCGAACTGTGACCGACACATACAATATACTCACCCGTGAAGATATCTATGATTTGTTCACTAATTTCAACTTCGTTCAACCATTTGCTGACGGTCTCACTTAACTCGTCCGCCATGTTGTTCGAAAATAATCACGCGATTTGCGGCGATTGGCTATTAGTTCACTCCGAAAAAGAGTGAGCATTTTCTCACTCTTTTAGAGCTAAAATCCGGTCGATAAGAGTTCAGAGTGGGCCTTACTCCGAAGAAGAGTGGCATTTTTGAGCCACTCGGTAACAGAGTGAGCTCGGTTAACCGCGAGTTAAGGTGTCAGGTTGCATTTTCTCGCTCTTTTAGAGCTAAAAGCCACTCGATTAGAGTTAATTTAAAATTACTCGAAATTCAGAGTGATTTTTCACTCTTTCATTTTAAGAGAGTAAATCCGCCACTGCTAAAACTTGTCCAAAATGGGCTGATTTTACAAGATTTTGCAGAATTACCGGGAGGCGCGCGCCCCCTCCGCCCCCTCCCTAGATCCGCGCCTGGACTTGGCATCAAATGCCTTAACACCTCCCATCAAGCACCTATATGCTTAGATTTAAACATGTTTAAATGTCTGTAGAATTCTCGTAAGTTATTTTTTGCAACTGAAAAATTGACAGAAAAGTAAGAGAACAGCAGTGTTTGAGGATATGAATGGCCATTGAATTTCGTGTTGAAGCAAGTGTTCGTACGCAGGGGCGGATCCAGGATTTGAAAAACGTCAAAATTACCGGGGGGCTGAAAGGCTAAACTTGTCCAAAATGGGCTGATTTCGCAAGATATTGCAGAATTACCGGGAGGCGCGCACCCCCTCCCTGGATCCGCGCCTGGTACAGACAATAATTACTCAAATATCCGATTTTGTCCTTATTAGGTTCCATTCGGTCTTTGCACTTTTAGGGTATGTTAGGATACCTATATTTGCTACAGACATGCACAGATCTGATTTTTGATATTTTTAATTTTTCTAATTTAGCATATCACTGATAGTGCCTTTAATTGGTAAAAGTTTCCATAACTTCTTGTTTTGTTGGTTGTTTTTCATATGTGGATATTTCAAGAGCAGTATTTCTGTGCTACACTCTTGGGGAAAAAGTGCAACTTAGATCCCTTTTTGTCCCGTATGTTGCATCCCGGGGTTCTATATAGAACCTTAAAGATTTAAAGAGGCCGAGGAACCTTCCTTTAAAGGCAGACTCAGCGATTTCGAAATATATATATTTTTTGTGTAGTAATTAAAAATAGTTAACTAAAACTAAATATAGTCACCTAAAATGCTTAATTCCAAAGTTAGAGATGAATCAGATTTTCGTTTTCATGCAGTACACATTTATGTACAGTATAACACTGCCGTATGATACAGTGTATAACAAAATTTCCGGATCCGGATTTTTTTTAACAAAGTTGTGATTTTCTATATCAGGGACTTCGATTTGAGCTTAGTTATTTCACACGGTAATTATTATATGGACAAGCATTATGTATATGCAAAAACATGATTTGTTTGAAAATTGAGGGCGCCCTCCTCGGGAAGTCTCTGAGTCAGCCTTTAAAGCAATATTGGCACATTTTTTTGAAGAGCGCCCCCAATTTTCAAAATTTGATATTTTTGCACAGTTACGTTGGTAATTGTCTAGGAAACTATACCTGCGAACGAGAATGCTAAAAAATGCGTATTTATCACAAAATAAGCGATTTTTAATTAGAATTGGGATCCCAGATTGGACCTAACGGCAGAGCTGGAAATGCTACGTTTATGTCCGTCCATGATGAAATAGTGCCACCTCGAGAAATAACCTCTAACTTGACTTGCCCAAACTATTAAAACAACTAATGGATGAGCGTAGACACGTACATGGCGCTATTTCCCGGCTATTTCACATTGGAAGGCCGTTTCCAGCAGCCGTTGAATTATTATCGGGGATCCCTGATAATAATTATTCTAGTACAAAATTCCTTCGTTTGTGACACATAGACATTTTCGAGCTTAACCATTCACAGGTATAGTTTACTAGGCAGTTACCAATGCAACCCTGTAAAAATCTCCAAATTTTTAAAAATTGGGGGCGCCCTTCAAAAAAATGTGCATGCTAAATCAGGCGGTGGCGGCAAAAGCCCCCAAGCCTCATTCATTTATAGCAATTCAACAAAATGTCAAAGAAATTACAGCAATACGGAGTGCAAACCACAAACCAATTTGGGTGCTTTGATGTGGGTCGGTCATGGGTGTTCCCATGACCTACATAGGACCTCGTCCTCATTTGTTATAATCAAAAAAAATTCAGAAATAACCCTTCCAGTGGAGTTGATTCTTCAATCCAACGGTTTGGAAATAAGAAAATATTCCTTCACAACATATAAAAAAAATCAGAATTTTTCGTCAAGATTTAACTTAAGTGTTAAAACCAATGGCGACGTCTGAAATTGGGATTCTTGGCCGCCCTCCCCTGGTGCTATATGCTTTAGTTTTCAGTATTTTGGAAAAAAAGTTTTAACCATTTTGGGTTCTTAAAAACATCCTCACCAAAACCTTTTCTTTCATTAAAGAACTTTTGAACAGGTTTTTAAGGAATTTCTTCTTATTATTAAGGGTTTTTAAAATTTAAGATTCCACAAAGAACCATCTTTATTTGGCTAAAGAACCTTTTTGTTCTATAATAAAACAGGGACATACCCAGGCCTGGATGACCCCAAGATGTGGCCTCTAAAAGTAGGCTGATTTTGTATAATTTGTTTTGAACAGGTTTTTAAGGAATTTTCTTATTATTATTAAAGACACTATCAGTGATTCACCCGAAAGTCTCAGTCAAAATATTTGAAATTTGCAGAAATAGCTTAAAAGTGTAGGATAAGTCTGTAGAATCTCATAAGTTACTTTTTCCAACTGTAGAATTGCCAGAAAAGGAAGAAAACGGCATTGTTTAAAGATGTGAATCTCCATTCACTTATGTGTTGTAGTAAGTGTCCGTACGGACAGTAATGACAAAAATATCCGATTTTGTCCTAATATTGGGTTGCTTCTGGTCTTATCATTTACCATTGTTTACAGGGTATGTTAGGGTGCATGTACTTGTTACAGACATGCAAAAATCTGTTTTTGATGATTTTTTGATTTTCTGATTTAGCAAATCAAGGGTTTCTAAAATTTAAGATCCCACAAAGAACCATTTTTTTGGCTATAGATCCTTTTGTTCTATAATAAAACAGGGACGGATGACTTCAGAGTGTGCTCGGGGTGTGGGGGACCTCTAATAAGTAAAAGTAGGCTGATTTTGTATAATTTTTTTTGGCAAACCCTGGGGTGCTCGCTCTGTTTCCACACCCAGCTGGGTATGCTGTTGATAAAGAACCCTAATTAAAGGTTGATTCAGAGATTTCTTGACGAGGGCGCACTCAATTTTCAAACAAATCAAGTTTTTTGCATATACATAATGCTTGTCCACATACTAATCACTGTGTGAAAAACAAGCTCAAATCGAAGTCCTTCATATGAAAATCACAACTTTGTTCTAAATTTCCGGATCCGGCAATTTTTGTTATACATGGTGTCCCATGGCAACATAAATGTTTACTTGCATCTTCCTTTCTTATCGTGCCCAAACAGTGGTTCTCAATAATGATCCAGCCAGAGATGGTAAACGTCTTGGCTGCTTAACTGAATTCCGCAAGGTCCTTGTTTGTGCATTGTTGTCTCCAGCAGTTGGCATACCAAGAGGTGTTCCATTGTCTGTCTTGCTGTTCCACAACCACAGGTCGTATCCTGATCTGCTTCCAGATAGAGATCCACACTTCCTGCAATGAAACTTAGATCGGCCAGTTTACTGCTGAAAACGGAAAATCCAATTCATCTCTAACTTTGGAATTAAGATACCCTTGCACATTTGAAAAATAGTGCACCCCATGGTTGTAGTGTCTTTTATATACAAAAGCCTCCACCCGAAATGTTTAAGACCAATCAGCTTCCTTATGGGTTAAACAGAAAGTTATAATCGGCGTTAAATTCACAACACGAAAATGGCGTTTAAACCAATAACAAACAACTCACGCCGTAATTGCATGTTTCCCACGCTAATGCACACTGTTTGATCGTTCTATAACCTGTGGTTTTAATATCGTGATTAATAGAGTCAAAAATATTTCATGTAATATACACATTTGTTGATTAACGTTATGGAAAAACTTAAAATTGCCTACAAATTACCTGGATGTCTATATCCTCATATCATGTCCCTATATGTTTTGGGGTATGTTATTTTATGTGTAAAATATATCTCTGTTCTTCCTAGACTATCATTTTGAGATGAGAGGCAAATTGAAGACATTTTATTCTGGGAAAATGTGCCAGTGCCGCTTTAAAGCATTTAGGTGACTATCGTTAGTTCTAGATGTTATTTTTAATTACTACACAAAAAAATTATATATCAAAATCTTCCTGAGTCAGCCTTTAATCCTAATAGGTCTTCTGGACACTGGGCATGCTTTGTGCGTATTCTCTCCTCCTGTTACCCTCACATTAAAAGGGTGAAAACTTTTCTAAAAAAGTTGCATATACTTAGTAAGAAGGCTATTTGAGATAATCTAAAATCTTTTGGTGTTAAACTTAGACTTGATGCAAGAACAAGCCATACACTATTAACGCCAATATTAGCACATTTTTTAAGAGCGCCCCCATTTTCAAATTGATATTTTTACACAGTTTACGTCTAGGGAAACTATACCTGCAACGATAGGCGAAAAATGCGTGTTTATCACAAATAAGCGATTTTGTAATTAGCATTGAGATCCCGATGGACCTTTAACGTGCGAGCTTGAAATGCTACGTTTATGTCCGTGCCATGATGAAATAGTGCACCTCGAGAATATAACCGCTAACTTTGGCGTGCCTGAAACTATTAACACAACTATGGATGAGCGTAGACCGTACCTGACGCTATTTCCCGGCTCTTGCACATTGGAAGGAGGCCGTTTCCAGCAGCCGTTGTATTATTATCGGGTGATCCGTTATTCATAATTATTCTAGTACAAAATTCCATCGTTTGTGACAACATAGACATTTTTCCGAGCTTACCCATGCACAGGTATAGTTTACTCAAAATCTAAAAATTACTTTAAAAAAAATCTCCAATTTTTGAAAATTGGGCGCTCTTCAAAATTGCTAATTGCTTTAATTAATTTGTCGTTAAGTTTCTTATATGCTCTCTTTCATCCACCATCATACAAGTATTATTTTGCCCAAAAGTGTCCTTGTAATTTGACAGCCTGTACTTAGCATTTTATATAACTTTTTTTCCATGTTTCCAGCAGCCAAAAGCTGTGATCTAATTTTCACAGAAGCTCTTGTCAATACTCATTTATAAATCACTGTACCAGTTTTGTTAGGAGATCTACCACTAGACTTCGAGGAGTATATTGGACACCAATTTTTAATTTTTTATGGTTTTTTAAAATACCACTCATGACTCCATTTGATGATACGATCCCTAGTTTTGGATTCCAGCATTTTTCTCAAGTCTTCATGAAGGAGGCCTTAGGGTTAATTTCTTAAAAATAGTTGTTCTCTTTTTTTGTTGAATAGTTTCAACAAGTATGTCGCACATGCATACCTGAAAACCCTCTCTCTTGAGAATTGCTACATATTTCATATAGCAAGAAAACTAGAGAGAAGAGAACAAGAAAAGGCAAAAATGAAGTGACAAATTTTGCCTAACTCTTCGGTGTTAGCCGTATAATCCATCAGTGCCACAAATCCGAGGTTGTTAATGGTATTACTGAGTATTTTCAGTTAATTTGCACCCTACATGCATGACTAAATACCAGCTGATAAGAAGTTTGTCAAACACTAGACGTAATCGATCATCCCGATTTCAAATATTTTTTCTTTCTTTTCTCTATTTCTGAAAGTGTGATTCCTTAGATGTTGGATGTTAGAGAAAATCTGCCTCTAAATTTTATTGTTTTGGTGTTAGAATTTTCACACCATTGTGTTAATATATTCATTTGTATATTAGTGGTGTAACCTGGATTTGCCAGGTTTATGTACTTTTTGTTGACAAATGTGGATTGTATAATGTGCTATGGGATCAATGAAGCAAAAACACCTAAAGGAGATTAATGTTGCATTCTTTCAATGGAAACAAAAGTGAAAAACTCCCACTTATTTAGTCCAATTTGGAGTTGTTATGGATATTTGTTTCATTGCCTATATCTGGCACAAATAATACATACCCCGGGGAGGGGAGCTCTCTCACGCGATAGTGCTATGCACCTGTAACTACCCACCTCTGAAATGTACCCTGTTGCAATGGCACCCCTAAATGGCATCAGACGCAAAGGCCTATACTGTACTAAGAAATTTTGATATATGCTTGCCCCCCCAAAAAAAATATATGCCCCCTCCCCTTTGCTCCTGAAAAAAAGCTAGCTATGCCACTAATTCTGGTCAAATTTACAAGATTTTCCATGAAATTTGACTGGAATATACCTCGTAAGATCATATTTTACTCGGTACCTAGTGAAAATGAATGAGGTGTTTTAAGAGTGTACAGCAAGAAAAGAATACACACTCAAGGGTATGTTTTGCTAACACATTTAGGTTAATTTGTAGCAATTTTGTTATGTGGTGTGAACCAGTCCCCATCTTAAATGAATTTTATACACGTAGCGGGTCTACAACTTGATTATTGTGAATTTAGTACCCCTAGCAGTAGTCCCGCACCTACAGCTAGTCCCTCTTTTTGGGTACGCCACCAAAATAGAAGACCCCCTCCCAGGGATAGACATTCATTTTGGAGATTTCAAGAACAAAATATATGTATGAAAAGTCTGTCAAAACAGGTGGGATGGACTGAAATCCGAAGTGTATTCTCATGGGGTAATTTGAAAGTCGTACAGGTCATATTCCAACTCATAGTGAACAGACTATGAGAGTATTTTGTTCATATGACACATATGTGTCCATTTTGTATGGGTGTGAACATTTTAGATATTTTATCTCATGACTGTAGGGTATTGTATTGTCGGTGTAAGGTGAAAGTCCTACTGGTCATATTCCAACTTGTAGTGAATAAACTATGAGAGTATTTTGATCATATGACACATATGTGTCCATTTTGTATGGGTGTGAATATTTGAAATATTTTATCTCATGACTGTAGGCTATTGTACTATTGTCAGTGTAAGGTGAAAGTCCTACAGGTCATATTCCAACTCATAGTGAACAAACTTTGAGAGTATTTTGATCATATGACACATATGTGTCCATTTTGTATGGGTGTGAACATTTGAAATATTTTATCTCATGACTGTAGGCTATTGTACTATTGTCAGTGTAAGGTGAAAGTCCTACAGGTCATATTCCAACTCATAGTGAACAAACTTTGAGAGTATTTTGATCATATGACACATATGTGTCCATTTTGTATGGGTGTGAATATTTGAATTTTATCTCATAGCTTTAGGCTATTGTACTAATGCAAACTTAATCACATTTGTGAAACAATTGTGTTCTGCTGGTATAGACATTGAAAGCCAAAGTCAGTTGATATGCATAGAAAGCCTTTTTAATAACCTCAAATTGTTACCTTTTTCCGCTAATTTCATCCTATTTTCCACTATTTTTCACAGGAGTAAAGAAACAACCATTTGAGTGGTAATTATAGTTGGGTATTAGTTTAAAAAAAAGAAACAGATGGTTCATTTCAGACGTGCACACTCTTAACACTGGCCTATGGAACTCGCTGATTGTCACCGACTCTCTAACTTTTTTTGTCCATTTTTTAATTTGTGGTTGATCGTCCAACCGCAAAATACGTTGCCAGTGATCCGGCGCTGATTTGCAAATAAAGATGGCATGGTATGTTGACAGTATTGTAATCCTTTTATTGTTGTGGTCCTAGCCTAATGAAACGTTACGATACGGAGTGGTGGGTTGATCTCTGGCCGGTTTCCTAGTTAGATTTCCTCGGAAGTAGGGAGGGAGTATCATTTGGAGCTGTTTTCACACTGGGAATCGAACTTGGCTGTGAACTTGGTATTATGGAGTACAATGGAGTGTTCTACATTGCACACTTTCCTGATTAAGCAAAAAAAGAGAAGAGAATAGAAAGTACATGACGATGTTAATTACATTATGTTAATGGCGTGTCTACTTGAGGGTTAACGTCAGCGTTTGTTTGAATTAGGGTATAGAAAACTGTCGTGTCAAAAGGGATTAATTAGATGGGTACAGATGGTGATGTTAGCGCCTAGTGTGTGCATAGAAAATCATAACGACGATCATTGAGCGTGCAATTTAATGGTGTGAGCAAACTTGAAAGACGGTAATGTGTAGTAATTAACATGTTATTTCCAACAAAAGAGGTTTAGATTTAACACGCACACTAAACAAGTTTTTCTTTGTAGTTCACTGGGGTGATTATGTCAATATGATGTTTCTGGAAGTCAGGAAAAAATCATGTATGGGGATGTGTGGGAGTGTTGTGGCATTGATTCTAAAATATAGCTTGACTTATTTGAAATAATGTACGTGATAAGCAGGTGAAAAAAAAACAACCTGGAAATCTAATAATATCAGGGACATATGTACATATATAAAAATTCAAATATCATTTAATTTGGCTTTGTCAATGTACATGGTTAAGTTACTAGCCTTTGAAACATAATTGTAATTGGCAACAATATTTTTGTGTGAGTGTGTCTATTTCAATTCCCATCATATTTTGAACAAAATTTTGTATCTAACAAAATTGTTATAATGTGGAGAAGATTACAAATGTTTGTGTTGACTTTGATCCAAATTTTCAATATTTCAAATTGAAAAAAAAATTAATATTTAAAAATATACAAATAAAACAATGGTAGTAAAATTAATGCTCGAACAAAATGGGGCACATTTTTGCATATAACATCTAAGCCGAACATTCTTTAGCCCTAAGATTTCACAGGGTAAACGAGAAAAATAGTAAAATTCTTAAGATACCAACATTTTTATTCTTTCTGGTAAAATCTGGGGTTATGGGGATGAGGCTATTAGCAATCAGGCCATGACCATTTAAAAAGTAACTTATAGTAGATTGTGATCAGGGACTAATCTAAATTATATTAAACCAAAAAATAAATAAATCTAATTATTAGATTTAGATTAAATTCATCTGAATTGGATTAAACAATTCAAAATTCAACAGATGGAAATGTAAATCCATGATATTGAAATGTTTATCTAAATTTGGATTAGTTGATATTCAAGCAATATTAGCACATTTTTTTGAAGCGCGCCCCCAATTTTTCAAAAATGTGGAGATTTGTACAGTTGGTGCATTGGTAACTGGCTAATAAAACTATACTGTGAAGGTAAGCTCGAAGAAAAACGTTCTATGTATCACAAACGAGGAATTGTACTAGAATAATTATTTAGGATCCCGATAATCAACGGTGCTGAAATATATGATATTTATTTGAGAGTTTATGAAGATTAATTAAAAAATTAAGGAATATTCATGATTTGGAACCTCGGATGACCTTTCAAAATGAAAAAATTTTGATTTTGATTAGATAACTGTCTAGCGCTGAATGCCAAGATTGACTAATCGAATATTTTACTAATCTAATATTTTTTTATAATAAACTCTCTAGCGTCGCAGGGACCGATAGCCCCTTAAAGAGGGCAGGGCTGAAGAAGGAGGGAAATTATGGGTAAAGTTTTAACAAGATTGCGCCGCAGGCCTATAAGATCGCTTAGCCAACTATTTTGCGCCGCCGGCCTAATAAAGGATCGCTTACCCAACTGGTTTGCGCCGACAGCTATACAGATCGTTAGCCAACTGTTTTGCGCCGCAGGCGTATAAAGATCGCTTAGCCAACCGTTTTGCGCCGCAGCCTATAAATTACTAATCTAATATTTTATTTATAAACTCCGCTAGCGTCGCAGACACGCATAGCCCCTTAAAAGTAGGTCATGGCTTGAAGACGGATGGAAATTATGGGGGTAAAAGTGTTAAAGCTTGGCGCCGCAGGCCTATATAAGTCGCTAGCTAACTGTTTTTGCCCCGCGATGCCTAAAAATGTTATGACTTTAATGAATATTTATGAAATTTTAGAATTTTTATGAGTTGTTTTAGAATTTTTATGAATTTTTATGAATACTTTATGAATTTTATAATATTTATGAGATTTATTTATGAATATTCATGAGTTAAATAATTACATCAATATTCATGAGAGGGTTGCGTCGCAGGCCTATAAAGCCATTTGATCTAATCGTTACAAGTGACTTTAGGGTAGGGCGAAAGCCCGAGTGATCTACTCGCTACAGTGACTTAGGTTTTGGCGAAAAGCCTAGTGATCTATTCTGCCACAAAGTGACTTATGGTTAGGGCGAAAGTCCATGATTCTACTCGCCAGTGCTTAGGGGTTAGGCGAAAGCCGGCAGTGATCTACTCGCGCCCCGTGACTTATGGTAGGGCGAAACCAAATTATTCTACTCCGCCCCAGTGTACTTATGGTTTAGGGGAAAGCCGATGATCCTACCTCGCTACAAAAGTTTACTTAGGGTTAGGGCGAAAGCCGAGTGAGCTACTTGCCTACACGGACTTAGGATTAGGGTTAGGGTTTAGAGTTATGTTAATGGTCTACCCCTAAACTCTAACCCTACCCTAACCCTACTATAAACCCTAACCCCCTAACCTAAACATAAACACTCTAACCCTAACTCCTACCCTAACCTAATACCCCGAATAAAAGTAATTATTAAACGGAAAACGTAATTCTAGAAATATTTAACATCGTTCAAACAGACGTCCTCGGTTGTAGCTATGTCCGCGTTTAACAGTGAAAAGTCAGTGGTTTGTCCTCGGTTGTAGGTAAAACAAACCAAACCCCACACATACACACACACACACACACAAACAAACAAGCAAACATGCGCACACACAACACACACCCACACCCACACCACACCCATATATATCTAATATATATATACTATAATATATATATATATATAGAGATAGATAATAATAGTATCTATATATATATATATATATATTCACATATCTTACTTCTTTATTTTATGTTTGGTATTATTTATATTTATTTTTTTAAAAATCCATATTTTAGATTAGTACAGATGTCAATTTGTGCTGAAAGCCTACCCGAGTTTCTATAAAAACAAAAGAATCAACATGCAGCTATGATAAAATCCATTCCAGTACTTTGAAACCTCAAAGCTTTTAACAGGCCTATTAATGGATTCACACAGATTCCTCACCCCCATACTACCTTCAACAATACCCTTATCTTCATTAATTACACATGTTTCGCCATCTAATGTACCGAGAATTCGGATAAATGACCTTGAGTTTGCCTTATAAAATCACAAATCAGCTCTAAAAAGCTACTTTTTGGGTTCAAACTAATGACAAGCCTTTTGTGCAAGTGCGATTCTTCTGTCCAGAATACCTTTGTATAATGTTCCCACTATGGACATGTTCCAGAAAACATGTCTGTAATGTATTTGATAAAATGCGGTTGCCCGTAATGGCCTGAGAGCTTACCAATTCACTATGGTTGATTGAGTTTTGAATGATAAAAATCTTTTATGGATTTGAATAGTAAATCACGTCTTACAAAAACCACCTTCCAGCCATATTTTCCTTGATTCGGCTTGATCGGGGTTCACTTGTGGAGAAACAAAACAACTTAATTCCTAATTGGTTTATAGGTGGATAATTACAAAAGTGAATTTATGCTTTGGAGGTGGCGAGGTGAATCGCTGCAGAACTGTGATGTTCACCATAAGATTGCATTCAATTGTCATGGTGTTTGTTTTGGCAATGTTGTTTTTAATCACTCCCACAATGCATTGCATGTGCCTATATTGTATGGACTAAAAATTGTCATACTTAGGGATAAAAAAGTTTATAGTAAGAGAACCACTGGATTTTCATAATCTACCAAAAAAAATCCTGATACAGCACCTTGTGGCCTAAAATGATGTAAGTCAGGGTTTTTAATGTGTTAAAATAGGATTTTTTAATTGGATCATGTGACCTTATGTTTTGAAATTTCCCATAAACTGGTGGCCATTGTGGGATGACTCGAATACAACCTCTTATTTGTTCTGTTGGGTGCACGAATGTCGTAATTCAATAGCTGCCATGGATGCACCCTGTGTGCTGCCATGTATTAGGATAACTCCTCAACCTCTCCTTTTATCTTCCTTGGGTCAGTGAACAATTGGAAATTGTTTCTTCAGGTGACTGTGTCCTGAAGAACCATTTTAAGAGTAGCCAAAGATTTGGCTAATATACTATTTAACTTTTTAAAAAACATATGGCAGCTATTGCACTACGACCTTCTTTCATTCAATGGTCAATAGTAACCTTCAATATGGACTGACTTCCACAAATAGTAATTTAGGGGACTTGTGCAATTTTTTATTTCAAAAGTGGTGATTTGGGAAGGAGGTTTTTTAAAATGTACTGGGGCTGACATGACAGAAAAATACTAAATCATCTTTTAATACATAAAGATGGTGTTTTGGTTCATTTCATTTCAGGTGTAAATTAAGACTTTGTGGGCTTTAATTAAAGTATGTATGTTGGCACCACATGATTCCAAGTCCACTAATTCAAATTAAGGTATTTGGTGATGGCCTTTACACAAACAAGAAATTTTATGTTAATTGTACCTTCATTACGCGATTCGTTATTCTCACTTTTAGTGAATCTTACTGCTCAAAATTAAAAATTGTACTTGGTGGGTTCGAAATGACTAAATCAGTGAGTCAAAAGCAATTACACAACATAACCAAAGGTGATGTTACAAAAGTATTGTAAAACAAACATCTTTCCAGTTGTCCATCATAAAATCCATTACTGTTACCTCATGGTGGCTCGTCAGGTATAAATGCATAAAGAGGGGATAACGTTAATAATATTTTAAAAATAAAACAAATTTAGTTATTTGAGTGGAGAACAACAATTTCCACTAAAAATATAATAATATAGAGAGTTGCAATTAATTCATTCCACATAGTGTTAATAGCTTCACCAGATTTGTATTGATAGCTTGTTTGTGTAGAAAATATATTCAAGTTGGAGACAATAAGCAATTACACAAAAAGTCTTAATGGATTTATCCAAAAATTAGAAACGTTTCATGCTATTAACAATAGAATAGATTTTGCATATTATGTCGCGATGTGACTTTTCAGCAGGAATTATCACCGCGGATTTAAATGACGCGGTGAACAAGATAGAATGGAATGGAAATCAGTTGAAAGAAGGAGTTTGTTAATCTTTTTTGTTATCTTGGTTTTCCTAGAAATTAAGGGTTTCTTCAAAGATTATGATTCTATAAATAATTGGAATTTTACTTTGTAAAAATCAACCATCGACATTAACAATTTAGTGGCTAAGATGAATAGGTGTGCTAGTTCTAGCCTATATTAGAACAAAAAAGTAATTTAATATACTGGCTTTTATGAATGCCATTCCTATAAGATCACAGCGCTGTTGCCTATTATTATTATTAAGTTGCCGTCAGGAAATCGACATCATGTCGCTCAACCTGTTGGCAGCTGGCCAAGCGCACAACGTATCAGCAATTAGATTATAATATTCCCCATAACAGCTACCCAAAATTGCCTAGGTTGACGAGGCCAAGCAAGAAAAGGACACTTGCCCAAGTGCCCAAAACATTGGCCGTAGCAGGGCTTAACCCACAAACTTGGGATCATGAGTCGGCCATCTTATACTGGACCACATATGCCCTCACCGTAGGCTGGATGAATGTAGTAATGGGTGAAAGGGGTAATTGACCAAAATTGCTAACATATGCGAAAAATGCTCTATTGGCCCCTCAAAAATGGAGGGGGGTGTATTCCTACCAACCCCCCTCCCCAGGGGAAACTTGGGCCTTACATGTATATTCAGTTCTTACATAGATGTGTCTCTGTAAGGTCAGGAATGCTTCTGAATTACTACCTCAATTTAGAGTACATATTACCACAATCGAAGCATGCTAAAATGTTGCTGTTGCTCTGCTCTGCTATTCTATGTGCTGTGCTGTGCTTTTTTCTAGGTGCTGGGGTGTACTGTGCTCTGCTATTCTATATGCTGTGCTGCGTACTTGCTCTGCTATTCTTGTGCGGTGCTGTGCTCTGCTATTCTATGTGCTGTACTGTGCTCTGCTATTCTATATGCTGTGCTCTGACGATTTCTGTGCTTGACTCGCTATTACTATGTGCTGTGGCTCTGCCTTCGAGTGCTGTGACTCTGCTCGATCTAGGTCTGTGCTCTGCTATTCTATGTGCTGTACTGTGCTCTGCTATTCTATGTGCTGTGCTGTGTTCTGCTATTCTATGTGCTGTACTGTGCTCTGCTATTCTATGTGCTGTACTGTGCTCTGCTATTCTATGTGCTGTGCTCTGCTATTCTATTGTGCTGTGCTCTGCTCTGCTATTCTAGTGTGCTGTGCTATGCTATTCTAGTGTGCTGTACTCTTGCTCTGATATCGATGTGCTGTGCTTGTGTCCTATTCTATGTGCTTGTGCTGTGCCTCTGTATTATATTGCTTTGCTCTGCTCTGCTATTCTATGTGCTGTACTGTGCTCTGCTATTCTATGTGCTGTACTCTGCTCTATATATAGTGCTGTGCTGTGTCTGCTATTCTATGTGCTGTGCTGTGCATATTCTATGTAAGGTTCTGCTATTCTAGTGTGTGCTATGCATTCTATGTGTGTGCTCTGCTCTTTCTATGGATGTGCTCTGATATTCTATGTGCTGTGCTCTGCTATTCTATGTGCTGTACTGTGCTCTGCTATTCTATGTGCTGTACTGTGCTCTGCTATTCTATGTGCTGTGCTCTACTTGCTATTCTATGTGCCGTTTTGCTGTGCTCTGCAGTGGCGTAACCAGGAGGGGGGTGTGGGGGCAGGGGGGGCACAAGACCCCCCAAACAGGAACCCTTGCCCCCACCCCCCCTTCAGCGGGGGGGGGGGGAGGCAGGGGGCAACAAGCACCCCCAAAACAGAACCCTTGCCCCCCCTTCAGCCCCCCCCCAAATGACCTGGACTTTTGTACAGTGTCTATGAGAAGGACCCAAATTCGCCCCATCAAAAAAAGCCTTGGCACACCTTCAGCCCCCATTGAAAGGTTGGTACGCCCACTGGTGGCTTGATATCGTATGTGCTGTGCTGGGTCTGCTTGTATTCTATGTTTGCTGTGCGTGTCCGCTCTGCTATTCTAGGTGCTGTGCTGTGCTTCTCTTCTATGTGCTGTGCTAGCTGCGCTTTCACTGCTATTCTATGTGCTGTGCTAGCTGCGCTTTCACTGCTATTATATGTGCTGTGCTAGCTGCGCTTTCACTGCTATTCTATGTGCTTGCTATGCTCTGCTATAATTTGGGTTATTCCAGTTTGAACTCATACACCTCTATAGAAGGCACTTATTGAATTCATCTGGTCAGGTTATGATCAATGTATGCTTGTTATGTGCAGTGCATGTGACCACCCATGCATTGATCAGATGGTTATCAATATTCTTAAAGGCATAAAATCAGGGATTCAATAAATCAGAACAAAAATTTTAAACATCTGAAAATTTTTATATTTGTGAGTGTGTAGTGTGTAGGTTGGTGTACAATACTTAACAAGTGATCAAATTGAGAGTAAAAATTGAAGTTTTAAGGATGTCTAATACCCTAACACCTTGCAAAATAAAGGGTATTGTTTTGCGGAAACATGAGCTGTTTTAGATATGGTCTCAAATCACACAGGCTAGGCCGTTTTAGTGGGAAAAACGCAAAAGCTAAGGTCGAGGTGGTCCATACTTCTTTCACCTGGAATCATTTTAACAACCCATGGTTAGCACTTTGATGACATCTGGCACGGAGTTATAAGTCTATTAATATGTAATGAGGGAAAGAAATAATCTAGAAGTCAAATGCAAGTGTTATGCAATTTGGGCATAGGTGTGCTTTTTATACAGCAACTTAATTAGTAGCCCTTGCGACTCTTAAACTATGTTTGTCACTAGGGGGGCTGTTCTCCAGACCCGGTCTTAATCTATAAATGTGCATAACTACTCATGCCTGAGTGGACCACTTTACCCAAAGTACTGTTAACTAATATAAAAAGGTCGATAATGGATTAGGACATAAGTTTTTAACCAGGACCCAGCCAGTTTAAGGCAATATGATTATGGTGCTTTAACTTATCACAGCTGCATAATTGGTCGCCTGAGGGAGCGGTCATTATTTATGCCAGGGTGGAGGATTCAACCTTTTTGGTGAAAAATGTCGCGTTCCTCCTTCGCTTCTGTTCAAATATTTGTGCATTCCGTGATTTTATGGATTCTTGATTTTCAATTTCATGTTCCCTGGTAGCCTTGGTGAAAATGTTCATGTTCCCCTCCCTCGTCAAATCTTAAAAATTGCAAAAATATTTTTAGTGATTTTTGGTTTTTAGCCTATAACTCCAAAAATTTAGGTGGCAGATAAAGCAAACTATACCTTTCTGGAATCCTTTATGGTTAGACAAATAACCTGGTAGTTGTTTTTAACATGATTGAATCAATCTAAAAAAAAAATACCCCTCATAATCTTTGTGTACGAGACCCCCTCGAAGGCACCGTTGAGGCACTCAAGAATTACATTCAGGAGGTCCCTGTCAGGCGTTACATATAAAATCACTCAAACCTTTTGTACTCATAGATGTGTTACAAATGTCTGCTAGCTCCCACGCGACTGGTACGATATAGCTACTTGGTAAAAATAGAGTTATGTAAGACAGCTTTGAGTGGAATTACTCCACATAACATTTTAATCTTTAAATTCAGACCCAATCATTAAGTCATAAGACTTGATTTGGTCTCTTCTGCCATTGAATTGTGATTTTAAATTTAGTAGCCTGAGCCATAGTAGTGGTTATGTGAATAAAAAAATTAATATTAACAGGCTATTAAGTAGGATTCTTGAAAATGAAATTGTTAATTGAATTCATATGGAGTCAAATTGTATTGCCGAACTTAATATATTAAACAATGATGTAAGCAATTTGTAAGCTGTCATGAGATAGCAAACACAAAATTATTATAAATCTTTTTTTTTTTACATGGGGGAATTACAATTTTAAATCGGCAATAATTTTTTCAGAAAAAAGTCGGCACCAAAAAATGAAATTAGGTTACTCAAAATTATTTCTTATTATAACACATATGTAAAGGGCATGAGCCCGATCGATCATGAATAGCCTCATCCCCCAGAACAACATATTTCACTGGAAAATGGCCAAACAATTTTGGGGCGGAAAGAAGCTACCATTTCTCTCATTTACCCGTGTGTGAAATCTTACACTCTAAATTTTACAAACGGATCGTGTACAGTGGGAGTCAATAAAACCCTTACATCAGAATAAAAAATAATTAAAATAATTAAGAATTATTTTTGCTCAACGGTTGCTTTGGTTATAAAGAGGGATAAACAGGCTTTCAGAAAAACGTTTGGTGTCATGTGACTTGGAGGAAGAAGTTGTGCCTATTTTTCTGAGAAGAGAGACTTAAAAATCCTGTTTGGCCGATTTGAGCCAAACAAAGATTAGTCGTTTACATAGAGTAAACATGGTCTTCAGCAGTCATTTGAGTCAAAGCATTAACACCAAAGTATGTTAAACAATAGAAGGTGGGAGAATGCTAAAGGATTATAAAAAATAATATCCCGGAGATTACCAAAAAGAAATGCTGAGTAAAAAATGTTCAATTCCCAAAGAACGTCAAGATAGCTGGTGCTTGTAAGACCACCGGTTACTTTGGTTCAGCAAGATTCCATGGTTTTAACCCTACAAAGCACGAAACTTGGGAGCCAAAGTGAAAAAACTTCAGAAGGTTTTGCCTTCGCTTGAAAAAAAAAGTCGATATTTATTTCAATATTTAATCCATTTTTATTTACAGAAAACTTCAGCTTTAGGTTGTTCTCGCAATTTATGGACGCTGAGGAGTATACTGTATTTGTGCAAAAATAATTTACCTTAGACATGTAAAACAAAAATCTCTCTGAGAGTTTCATTATGTTCATGAACTGGACATTGATATGGGGTGATATTCAATAACTGATATTATGATCTGAACAATGGTAATTTATTTTTGAAGATATTTTATTTATATTATATTACACAATGACCGATTTTATTCAAGCTGATATGTTTTAGTTGAGAAATAAATCGATACAATCTGAAAACTTGCATGTGCGTGAATTGCCTTTGATATAATGTGTTATGGTATACGTCGGTGTCTATCTCTCCGAATTTTCTGGCTAAAATTGGCCAAACAGAATTTGGAGGTCTCTCCGCAAAATTGACAAGTTTCTGAAACCCCCCAAAGACACCAAATAAAAATTTCTGATAGATGTTAGCCCTGTAAACAACCAAAAGCAAACATTCAAGCAAAAATAACGTTTAACACCTTTGAAGAAAAAAATCCATGAATGTAGGGTTTTTTTTTTATGACTCACACTGTAGTTGTGTAAAAATGGTTGAACAATGTTGAAACTATACTGAATATGTACCAAAAGAAATTTAATAAAATCTTGGGTGTATAGACTGCAAATAAGCCATAATGTTTAAATTGAACCTTGGTTACCATTGGGTCAAAATGAAGGTACATACTGTTCATTTCTTATAATACAGATACAAATAAATTGTGCATGCATTGCAGTGCTTGGATTGTTGGGACCAATTAGTATAGTGACACTAACAAATAGTTGTCCAAAAAATACAAACACATTTTATAAAAAAGCTGCCAAATCGTCTGCTAACAATTTACAAGCATTTTTTGCACAAACCAGGTAACACGCAAGACCATTTTAGAGATATATAATGTAAATAAGCACTATTTGTAAACACAGGTCTGTTACAATTTTGTTGGATACAAGTATCAGATGTTTAAAACAAATGGGTAAATTATTTGTAATAAATACGCTTTCTGTTGCAAATTCTATAAATGTAAACGACCCGTGAAAATTTCACTCCCCAAAGGGTGAAACTCTTGTTAAACCAATCAAAAAATGAGGGTTGAACTTCACAACGAGTGAATTTCCACTCAGGAAAAAGTAAAAATCACTCCAAAAAGAGTGGATTTCAATCGTTTCAGGAGTTAGACGAAGGGACAACACTTTGAGGAGTGAAAACGAAGCACAACACGTTATACAAAAGAGTGGAAAGCCACTCTTTTTGGAGTGGTTTTCACTCTTTTGAGTGGACATTCACTCTTTTCACTAAGTTTGGAGTGGTTTACAAGAGTGTCACTGTTGGGGAGTGAAATTTTCACTCGTTTTACAATTAGAGAGTAGATTGTAGCACTGAAAGTTGTTTGGTTTTGGGTGTTAAAACAAACTAAAAATGATATACTCTAAATCCTATTCTTCTGGTCAGTTTAAAGATGTCATCCCCAGTTCTTGTCCCTAACACAGCTGTAGGTAACAGAAACTCAAACAAATGTGAACAGGTGTGTGCCTGACATTTTTTTGGTAAAAGTGTACCTAACCCCTAAAAATGGTTCTTTTTTACCTTTTTATTTAAAACATCTTATCACGAACAGGTGGACTTTCTTGTTCAATTTTTTCCTCTAGATTTTGGACCTTTTTTGTCTGAAAAATAAGCAAAGTGACCTTTTGTGTAGACTGAAATTTTTGGGGGGGTGGCCAACTCCCCCAATGGGCCTGAAGTTACCCACTGAGAAAAATTCCCCTGGAACCAACAGAAAAAGTGGCGGGCTCTGAGACAGTGGGCATAACAGCCTTTTTTTTTCAGGGGGGGGGGAGGGAAGGCCTATATTCTCAGGGGGCAAGCATAATATTCTCAGGGGAGCACTCCCACCGCATCATCCTCAAACCTATCACAGTTGTGGCTTTCCACAAGGCTCAATCCCTGGACCCCTACTCTTCATCCCCAATTTTTTTACTGCATGACATTACCACATCTACCTATTACACCTAAACCTAATTTTATTTTCAGATGACACCACCCTCTTTCTCTGAAACCCTAACTTAGGCCTTTTCATTCACAACAATGAATCATGACTTTCGCAAAATCACTGATGGTTTTTGGCTAACAACTTTCTCGTTAATGTTTCCAAAACTAACTACAGGCTTTTCTCTACACACAACACAAATCACAATCAAAAACATTAACATAGATACCAACAAGCTCCCAGGTACACTCAACCAATTTCTTGGCATCACAATTGATGACAAACTAACATGGAATGACACATCAACTCTGTCTACCAAAGCATCTCGCGCACTAGGTACAATCTGCAGAGTTAAACACCACCTTTCAGACTACACCAAAACCTTCAAATACTATTACAACACTTAGTTTCTCCGTTTCTCCCCATACCTTAGTTACTGTAGACAATCATCTGGGCCTCCAACTATCACCCACGACTTCACAAACTAAACACCCACACAGACATTGCCAATTCGCAACTATCACAATCTCACCCCCCAGAACTCACAAACTTTAACCATTATTTCACTCGCCTGAAAACACTCAAATTAGAGCACCACAACCAACTTCAAACTGCGCTCTTCCTGTTTTGACTATCACCACAATCATTTACCTCCGAACTTCGGTAATTACTTTATCACAAACAGACTCCACAGCTATAACACCAGACAAGCCTACAAACTTCATCTTCCCCTCCCAAAATCTTCCTTTTAAAAGCACTTATTCAGTTCACTGCGCAAACTTTGGAATGACTCCCAGAATCTATCACAACAACCATTACAACAAAAATACATTTAAGCCAACGAAGAACCATTTCATCACCAGTACAATTCTTAATTTGTTACTCCCCAAGACCTTATTTCTCCCTCACTTTATTCTTTATCTTATCTCTACTCCTCACTTTATTCTTCACCTCATTTCTATCTCTGCTGGATCTATCTCCTGCTTTCTCAAAGCCAATATTTGCAATACCTAGCAGACATGTGAACAGTCTGTCCTTCTTGTCCAATTTTTTTGTTGTTGTTTCTTTATTGTTTTTGTGAATGTTATACTTACCTTACGTAATATATTGTAATTGAGTTAATCTATTTTTATGGTTTACAGGGCCATCAATAATTATAAGCCCCTAATCGGGTTTGTCCATTACTGGTCTAGCATATCATTACCTATTCACACTTTGTCGTTTTCCCCATTGCGTTTCGTTCGAGTCCAAAATCATCGTAATGCTTTGTGGTGGTTTCATGATTTGTTCAACTGTGTAAGCGGATCCGGGGCCGCGTTGTATCAATGATAACGACCTCCCTAACATGCCCCCGCGTTTTTTTTGGGACTGGGGCGATTGGGAACAGTCCGGGGTTTTACACCCTACCTTATTCGACCCACTGACTGCATGACCTGTACAGTTGTGACTCTCTGTAACACGGGAACCGGCCGCTAACGGCCCCATCCTAATGTACTTTAATGCTTTCATATTCATTTGCCCCAGTCCAAGTGAACCATGAGAGGACGCGGTATTCTGTATTTAAATCAATAGCTCGTATACAATACAATATCCAATTGAAGCACGCCGAGTAAGTCCCAGCAAGTGACTACCCAACCTGGATTCGAACCCAGGATTTTGTTTTGATATATTTGCGGCCATAGGCACGCACCCTAACCACTAAAGCCCATACACGCTCTCCCACAATTACACTTGATATCTTTATGTATTTACTTAATAACTGTATTATACATTTATGTCTTGTCTATATGTTTATCTGAATAAACTGAAACGCAACTGAAAACTGATATTAATTAAAATTGTTAGATAGTATGGCCTATGTTGTTTTCACCATAAATTATGACGCGTGCGTAGAAAATCATAAGTTTTCAGGGGGAAAATTCCTCCCCACAAGGGGAAACTGCCCCCACCGCCCCCCCCACCCCCAGGTTACTCCAAGCTTCTGAACTGATACAAGCCTGGACAGAGCAGTATGATACTTCTAGCACCAGTTGACTGTGAACTTCCCACCCAACTAATTTCACTTGACACACCAAGTTCTTATTCATGTGCCTAAAATAATACCTTCCTAAACCTTGGTTGGGAGGGGTCTGGGGCATGTGCATAAGCCCATCCCTGGTTGTTCTGAGGGTTACGTTCCCGGTAGGTGATCAAGTGCCCCCCCCCCTGACAGGCAAAATATCACGGTCCAATGGTAAAAGAGTAAAGAAAAGTTGGATTTTTAAATAAATATCATCTTTATCCCCCCCCCCACCAGTCCCTTGCTACACTACTGGTGTTGTAGGGATGTAGAATTTGCTTTATATATGTTTGTGTTGACATTGAGAAGACTAACTAGGTTATACACCACTAACCTGCTGCCGTAAGGATAACAATTCTTGTGGACTACTTCCGTGGCATATCATTGAAAACTACTACTGCTTTAAAATAAAATGTCTGAAATGCACTTAGTTTATTTAAGAAAGTGATGGAATTTCCATGTTGACATGAAGCTGTTACGTTTTCTCAAACTAAGTTGCATTGGATCATGAATTTGAGGCAATTTACTCCACGCTCATAATTCAAATCGATTTGCAAATTACTAGCTTTGGTGACACAGCGAATCTTTGTGTTGACGGCTGAAGTTGGTGAGTTTGGTGATTGTAACTAAAAAACATTTTCTGGTCATAATATGTCAAAACTGGATATTTGTTGATTTTAGGCTTGTACTTTGGTGTGATATCGCGTTATTTCCTCGGAGCGTTGAATGTGAAGAAACCTGCTCAAGTTGCATTTTTCCCACTAGACTACTGTGTATAGTGAGTTAGTGGTGTTAACCTATAGGTTCATACAAGAAGTCTTTGAGTTTGTTGTTGTTTTTATTTTTTATTAAGGACATGCTATACCTCAGGACAGATGTAATTTTCTTTATGGAAACACTTAACCTTGTAAAAGTATTTTCTCGATTATAGGCATATATTAGACCACCTGATACTACAGCCGACCAAATCCCGCCCCATTGGCTAATCATGGCTGATACCGAGCAGTCAGGAGTTAATCGACGGCAACCGAGACAAAAAGTCATTAGTACATTACCAGCAAATGAGTTCCCCTTGACGGCAATTTACACATTCAATTTCTCTGTGGATTTTTTTTTTCTTTCTGGGTTTTTGTTTTTTGGCATTCCCGTCTTTCATTATTGGATGTTGATGAGAAATAATCAGTCACCAGGGAGGAGACAGGGGATAAGGAGCTACGTGTGTCATTTGGGACTTCGTTGTTGGCTATGGGGAGGGGGGGTTCACAGGACATGACAAAGACTTGCGGCTATTCTCAGAGATAGTTTAGCTAGGATGATGATGATAGTGTCCTCGTAAGTGCAAGGATGGTTAAAGTGCAATAGCTGCCACCTGTGGATACATCGGTGGTGTCTTGCCATGTATTAGGATAACTTGTAATTTATCTTTCCTTGAGTCAGTGGCTCTGAAATGGTTCTTCAGGCAATGTGAAGAGAACCATTTCAAGAGCCACTGACCAAAGAGTTGGCATAATAGTATGTTTGATGGGAATATTTGACAAATGACAAAAAAGCTATTGCAATTACGACCATCTTGCACTCACATGGTGATGTATATACAATTAAAAATGTTCTGAGCTTTTATCTATTGCATAAATGTGATCGGGATAATATCAGGATAAAAAACTTACCCAATTAGGTGATTCTGTTTGGCCTGACAGTGCATGTAGATGCAAGGAATGAACAATAGATATGTTGAAGGACCATGAGTCAGTAGTGATTAATTCATTCATTGGGGGGGACGCAATTATTAAATTTTTTCAAGCCAAATAAAAGTAAATCCAGTACTCGGCACATTAGAAGGCACGGTGGACCCTGGGAGATCGGTCACAATTTGGGTAGAGTTCATATAGAAGCTCCCATGGATGCAAATGAGGTATTACAATGATTCCGTCATGCGCTGAAGACGTTGCGCAGTAGCGCTTGACGGAACAAATGGCAATACCTCATTTTGATGGCAGTGGGAATTAAAGCGTCTGCCAACTACTTTTTCAGTCGGTGATTACGTGTAAGAATACGGTTAATATTGGTATGTCAGATGAAAATAAAAGTATCAATGTCAACCCTTTTTTGATATTCCTACAGATTTATACTGTTAATATTAAATATGATAGCAAGCATTTTGTGCGATTTTCAACCCAAAATCTCACCATTTATATCCGTTTGTTAGGGTTTTTATACTTAGAAACTGTCCGCATATAAAAACACTGTCATTTGCAGAGGGGCTGAACTGCCTCTGTTTCTTACGTTATTTAAGGGTGTGAATCCCTACAGTTTGCTACAGCTTCGTTTAGGCAATCGTAAAAGTTATAAATTAAAATTATGGTAATATATTTTAAAAGAAAAGCCAGCAAAGATCACCACCAGGACAGTGCGCCGGGCCCAACAAAAGTCAGGCTGGTGTCCTGTGCCTCGCAAAAAATTGGGGCGGGGGTGCACCCCCACCCACCCCTGGAAAGCACTTGTTGATACTTGTATCAGTTGTCAAAATTGTTGCCATGATTAAATGTTCTGAAAATAAAAGAGGACTATTGGATGGGGGCAAACAGTTGTGACCTATGAAGCCACTGTCATACAAGCGTTTGCTCATAAGCAGTAGCTTAACGGGGCCAGGTGGGTGTTACCACAGAGAGCTTTGACCGGGAAAAGCTTAAAAAATCATGCTTAAATCAGCCCTTTGTTGTATGCTCCACCGGGAAATTTTCACCTCTAACCAGGAGAATCTGCTTTTCAAAACCACCTCTAACAGGGAAAATCTGCCTCAAAACTGGGAATTTGCCCCTGTGATAAAGTGACCCTGTTGTTACACCCCTGATCATAAGATCAAAATGCAACCATCAAAAATCAATGTTTGTTGGAAACAACCTATTCTATAGGATATCTAATGAAAACATGCACCTTAAGTCAGCATATTGATAAGCTTTGGATGTAATATAGTGGGGCCCGAAACCTTGTTTCACAGGATTCCAAATTTCCCAGTGGTTAGAGTTATCGTGACGGTCTTTTGTGGGATTTGATGACTCAATCCACACAGATGCTGTCTGTGAACTTAGTATGTTTATGCATGCGAAAACACTTAAGACTCACAGAAACTTATTTTTTAAAAACTTTTCAAATTTTCTCCATTAATAACTATAGTCCAGCCAATAGTGTATCCAGGCAGTCGCTTAATAGGTTTAGGGGGCAGGTGGCAACCCCCAGCACAGCTGCTTGAAAGTCCATATATTATGATAAAACAAGCATTAAAACAAAAAATCTCAACGGGGACACACTTTTGAACAACGCATTGGAGTATTATGCATACTAACTACATCCTGTGCAAATTTGATGAAAAATTCATGCGGGCAAATATGATTTTCATTAAAAATCATGTTACACGTCTTTCAATGGGAAATAGGCATATAGTAGAGGGTGCTATAACATAAAATTAGGACCTGTGTCGGGCCTATTGGCAAGATTCCCGCAATGGATTTTATGATTTTTGCGGAGGTCATAGCTCTTGCAAGTCCCTATATGATCAGTTGTCAAAATTGTGTCGCCATTGCTAAAAAATTGCTCTAAAAATAAAAGAGGACAATTTGCATGGGGTCAAAAAGCTGTGCCAGAGAGCTTTCACTGGGAGGCCCAGGAAGAAAAAGCTGAACATATGCTAATCATCGTTTTTTGTCTGCCACAGGAAATTTTCACATTCAACCAGGAAAATATCTTAAGCTGGGAAACATCTGACTTGAAACTGGGAAAATTGCCCCTCTGACAAATGACAATGTTACGCCCGTATCCAGGAACACACCAAAGGGGAAGCTTCAAATTCCATTTTTTCCAGCTTGCTTCCTTGTCAGTAGACCATAATTTTTTAAAATTGTCTAAAAGGTGGTGGGTTGTAGGGAATTTAACCAGAAACTATAGCTTAGACGCTACAAAGTTTCACACCTCTACTGTTATAGCTCTAACTCGATTCAACTCTGCTCTGCTCTGCTCTATTCTACTCTACTCTACTTATAATATAATAATAAACTGGTTGATTTAATCTCGTGATCGTAGCCCGTCTGGCTTAAATGCCAGAGACATACAACCAACTTAATTAAACAGAAAACATGCAATTCAAGGCAAGCAGCTTCATTCAGCGCCAATGTTGCAACATTCCAAACAAACTAATAAAACACAATACATACCGGAATGGGAATTGAGAGCTTTTTATGGTTCCTTTGCCCATATCAAATGAAGAGAGTGGCAATTATGATTTTAACCAATAATTTCACTTATACAAATTAAATCCAAGAACAGAATTGAGGACATTGGAATAAATCCAGCAGTGGCCCCACGAGATTTGAAACCCGGGACCCTTGGTCCAAAGGCAAGCTCTGCTCTAACCATTAGACCATTCCACTACTCTACTCTACTCTAATTCTACCTACCCTACCCTACCCTAACCCTACCCTACCTACCCTACATACCCTACCCTACCCACCCTTACCCTACCCTACCAGACCCTACCCTACTCTTCATACTTTTCTCTATCTTCTGCTACATCTAACTCTACACAGCTGCTGTGACCCCATGCAAATTTTAAGCAGTGGCAACACAATTTTTGACAAATGATATAGACAGGGTCAGCAAGAGCTATTACTTTTGCAAAATACATTGCAGGAATCTTCGCATTATAGGCTGCCAAGGTCAAGATTTGTGTGTTATGCATCTCTATTGCCCATTCTACATAGAAAGAGTGTAAAATTGATTTTTAAGAAAATCACATTTGCTTGCAAAGAATTTTCATCAAATTTACAGGATGTAGTTAGTGGAATATAAATAATCCAAATTAGTTGTAAGAACGTGTCACTGTTGTTTCAAACATGGGTTCTTCTCTTCTCTACTCTACTCAACTCTGCTCGGTCATCTTGCTTGCTTACACATGCTCTACTCTGCGCTGTGCTCCATTCTTTTCCTTCTGATCTGCTCTAGTCTGCCCACCTGCTCTGCTCTATTCTACTCTATTCTTATTTACTTTACGAAGGCGAGAATGACGGGGTGCTATTCTCTCACTCTACACTAGACAGATGTGTAAGAACTTAGCCGGATTAGGTGAACGAGAGGTCGAACGGGCCTGAGATCATAGAGTGCTCTATGAGTGTCAACTCTCTCAACTCTGAGTTACAAAATTTGGCATCAGCTCTCTCTACCTGCTTTGATTTCGCTCTGCCCTATTTCTGCTCTGCCTCTTTTACTGTTTTATTACTCCACTCAATCCTGCTCTGCTCTGCTGTACTCTACTCTATATATGCTGCTCTGCTCTGCTCTCCTGCTCTGCCTCTGCTCTGCTTTGCTCCTTTTCCACTCGAATTAACTTGCTCTGCCCTACTTACACTGTTGCCTCAATACTCTACACCCCCCCCCCTGCTCTACTCTACTCTACTCTACTCTATTATACTCGACTCTACTCTACTCTACTCTATCCTACTCTACTCTACTCTACTCTACTTCTACTCTACTCTACTCTACTCTACTCTACTATACTCTACCATACTCTAATCCTCTACTCTACAATACTCTGCTCTGCTCTGTTCTTCTCTGCTCTGTTCCTGATCAGCTCTAGCTCTGCTCGGTTCAGTATCAATTGCTCTATAATATGATTCTTATTTCTTTCATCTTGTAGTATTCTGTTGTACTTTATTTGCTTGTATCAATTTATTACTTCTCCTGATTCTCATTTGGGAAAGATTGGAGGATTTTGATTGGGATTCCCCTTGGTGACCACCACTGCAATAACCTGTGATAACTAATGAAATTGGCAGAGTACGTGCCTGTGGAGTAAGGTAAGAATAGTTTTGGTAGGATATGTTAGGGTTAGAATTAGGGGTAGTTGGGGTTGTTAGAGGATGCAGATGTCTACTCAAATGGCATAGTGCCATTCAGGTACAGGATACAAGGTTCAACTTGGCACATGCCAACTGCATGCACTGAAACCAAAATATTGTTATTTTTATTTTTATTTGCTGACACAAAAAATATGTGTAGGGGAGTGGCAGTGGTGGATGAGAAAGGATAATATAGAGAGGGATAGTGTGCTGGAGGGGAGCGGGGTAGAAGCCTTTTGTAAAAAAGTGTTCCAGGATTTCAAACAGATGTCTTAGATTAAAGTTGCAAACGAGAGATTCACCTATCAGGTGGCCCTAAAAAAATCGAAAGTTCTGATTTTTGCCCCTGATTGTAACGCTTTCTATCTGAAATACCCCCATCTGAAAAGGATTAAGCTGAGAAATGTTTTCTGTGGTACAAAATTTGTGAAATTTCTTATTTTTTTCTGTTTTTTAAGTTTTTTTCAACAAATATGAAATTCAGCCTATGTTTTTACATTTGAAATATAGCAAATCAAACATAAATCACATTTTTTCCTCTTTTAAGACATTCGTGGCCTTAATACAAGGTAAGAAAATCATTGAGTGTCTAATTATTTTGAAATATATATGACACAATATTTGGGTGCCTCAAAATATATTGTTGCACCTTTAAAGTGAGTTCAGGAAATCACATCATCCTAAATGTAAATTTCTTATAGAAAATGTTTATGATAGATAACAAAAACTCGTTGACTTAGCTTCAGTTGACTTCAATTTAACGGGAGTCCCTCATAGAATTAGGGTACACGGTTCATTCAGGAAACTTTTTCTGAAAGGAATTTGCCCTCTCAATCCTTTCCAAACCATTATAATACTTCACCTCTAATCACCTTTAAATTCATCCAGTACACCATGTTAAAAAAAAAAAATCTTTTGTGTATTTAGAGTAAAACTGACTAGTGTAAACACCCGGCCGTCTTCCAAGCACCGGAATCTCGTGGCCGTTTTGTAGGCCTAAAGGTTCGCGGAGTTCTAATCATGTAAATCAACATCGATAGTGGCCACCTCATCAGGGAGTCTGTTCCCCATTCAATACAAATTACATCAAAAAAAACCATAAGAAGTATTATGGGCTCTGAGATAATGTTCTGTGTTTAGTGTCTTTGCACTTGAGTTGGGGAAGACGTGTAAACATGCTATGCTTCATGCCTGAAGGCAAAGTTGCGGTGTATCCCGGACTGAAGTGTGTGCAGTGTTAATTAACCTGATTAGAATGTGGGGATCAATTTAACAAACCCAAATTTAACCAAATGCAAAGTCAGTGCTAACCTGTTGTAAATGGGACATTCTACTCGAGAACTGAGTGATTCATAGCAGAGTTAAAAAAATTTGGGGAGGAAAAAATAAACAGTCACAGTGCAAGCCAGGTCATTAGCAGATTGTGAGACGCTCACCAAAAGAGCAATTTCCCAAGGTTCGAGATAAATATTAATTTTTCTGTTGATTTTTCCAGATCATTTCACACGAATGGGACCTAGTTTTGATAATGATGGTGAAAATGTTGTTCATTTCTTTAATCTGACGGAAGTGTTATGTGTTTTGGATGACGAATTGCTGATGCGGGGACGGGGAAATGAACATTTTATCGGTTGGTTGTAATGGGGTTAAAATCGGTTGCTGCTTCAAGTTATTTTATCCAGTATTTATTGTAATGTCAGCAAGTTGTTACAAAATGATTGTCTATTCTTCAAGCCCCGTTGGTATGGGATACCAATGCGGCCCTTAGAGACACTAGAAAGAGGAGGTGTGATCGATTTAGATTGTCCAAAGATTGCTATTTCAGGCTTTCTTGCTCTTCCAAACTCGCCATGTGTGAAAAACTTTACTTAAATCGGGGAGGGCCCGATTAGTCATAAGTTTTTAATCTTGCTAGAAGGGGCCTTCACCCCAAAACCTTCATCTGTAAAGTTTTGTGCCGATATTTCAACCCGTTTTGATGTGAGAGCTACAAATCGTGATTTTGCAATCCCATAGAGTACTGTGTAAAATTAATATTGGTCGACAAAAAAAGGGGCCATTTTTGCTCTAACATCACAAAACAAACATCCTTTAGCCCTAAGATTTCACAGGGTAAAGGAGAAAAATAGAGGAGCTTTCTTCTGATACCAAAAGTTGAACACTTCCAGTAAAATCTGGGGGCCCGGGGGACGAGGTTGTAGATCATGAAATTTCCCCCAGTCCTGGGTAACCATATCAACCTCAATTGCTGAGACATCACCCAAGTTGGACCAATTTGGGAATATTGGCTGTGTGAAATTTTCAACCCAAATTTTGCGACAGTTGATATAGGCCCTTCTAGCATTCTGAGTAGAATTTTACTCATTCTTTTAACAGTATCAAGTCTGGTATAGTTGGCAGCTGGGATTCACAACAGTAAAAGGCTATACTGGATTTGGCTCCGCGGATAGAAAGGCATTTTTTTTCATGCCAGTTTTAATGTAGAGAGGGAGAGGGTCACACTCTTTCAAAATTATATTATAATTTTTTATTTTTTTTATATTTCTGCATTTAAATATTTATTTGCTAAACACTTCATAAATTTTAAAAACCAAATTGGCATTTTTTTGAGTTAAATTTTGTTCAAAATCTGTTAAACTTCAGATTTAGCTATGGAGTCTATTTGGGGGGTGTGTGTCGCTAAGAACTATTACACTATTAGACAAAATTGCAACTTAGCTTAGAAACCTTTTGCCTATATGCAAGGCATCATAATGTTATTTATAGAACCTTTAAAGAAGATCAAAGGTCTCTCTAAATTTAGTTCAAAATAAGTCTTTGGACTAATTTGGAAGAGATTGGCTAATTTATTTATCAAACCTTCTTTTGTTCAACAAAGAAATTTGAAAACAATTTGAAGTTTTTTGTTTAGTTTTAAATTAAGAGTTCCATAGCCAGAAACTGGTTATTTGCTAGCACCTTAAAGGGCTACAATGCTGATCAAATAAAACCAATTTCTTGGTAAAGAACCCTTTTCTTCTTTAGTTCCTGTGCCCTTCCAGCCTGGTAGATTCTACCTAGACTATAACACATTGGTCAGTGCTTTTGTCTTCCCAAATGATATACATCATCTCAAAAACACTGACCTAAAATTAGGCTTGTTGGACTAAATTAATATAGTTTTAGGCTGATTCTGAATAGCATTGTCGTGGAAAGTTCACCTTGTTTTGTGAGAAAAATTTTTTTTTTTTTTTTTTTTAATGGCATGAAAAAGACATCTCAATAACAGCTGATCTAAAATTGAGGCTCGTTTGGGCTCATTTGAATATATTTTTCATGTAAAAAGCTTAAAAAAAAAAAATGCATAATTTTGTGGAAAAAATGAAAAAAGGTTTGACCCCAAGTGACTAAGGTTGCCTGTATGCCCAGTCCAAAGAGGGTAAATATAAAATTTAGAATCTCATCTGACAAGCGAAACAAACTTCCCATTTACGGTTTCCCTATCCGAACAGTTGTATTGCAAGCTCCATCAAAGGAAGTTTGACAAATAATTGACCTTCAAGACTTTAATTTTTCCATGGATATCAATTCTCCCATCTCTATGTCTAAGATCTCAGGCAACACCCCCTTGGAGGGTGCTTTCCAGGTTAGGATATGTACTAGGCATGTTGGAACCTGTAACAACCTCTTGACTTACGGAGCTCTACACTCACGACCACTGTTCCTTCATTTCCGTTCTTCGACACTTTGAAATTTCAATATTGGATTGCGACATATTGGATGCTGACAAAAGTTCCCACTTGTCTTCCTTCCTATCATCTTTTTCTTTTTTAATTTACTTTTCAACTCCGAAAAATAGAACAGAAAGCTAAGAAAATACTCTTCTACTTTTATCTCTGTGTATGTGTGTTTAAGAGGGCATCTCTGGAAAAAAGGGTCACAGAATACATTTTTCTAGCTTTGATCAACCATAGGCACATATACCAGCGATTTGATTGGTTGTTCCAAGATTTATATGATGTAAGTAGCCCAAAAATTATGCCAATCAGAGACATGGTAAGAAAAGCTAGAGGTGAATACAGATATAAGGTTATTTTGATGGTTACTCAGAGTTCTTCAAGATTTATCTGTATTTGAGCCAATCAGAGATCCTGTACGAAGAAAACTATAGACCTAAGGAGTTAACTATGACACTAACATAAATAGGGCCATAATTACATTATACCCTTTGCACCTACTCTGTTTCACATCTTTCTTCTGATTAAAGTGACAGGAGAAGTTGGTTGTGTCATTGCAAGGATTGAAGGAAGGCACATAGGGATTACTCTGTGTGCATATGTTTGTGTGTGTCTGTGGTCAAAATTGAACCTTTAATATATTCAGTGGCGTAAATTTCTTTTTGACATTGGGGGCGGATGGGTTTGATTTCAAATGTATGAAATGAAACAGGGTTTGCTTAAAAAGATCCATTACTAACACATGGTGAGCCAAAGCGCGCAAAAAAATTTTGGCATTTAGAAGCTAAAATTGCTTAAAGTAAATTGTAATTAGAACCAAATGCGTGCGAAGCGCGCAGAAAAAATTTACCATTTTAAACTATTATGGTAAAATATGAGGTTATTTTTTAGTGAAAAACACATGAACAGGCATCCACATTGGGGGGATTTTGTATTGACCATCCCCCCCTCATCAAAATATTGGGGGGGAGAATCCCCCCCCACTCCCCCCGGGATTTACGCCTATGAATATATTGCATGCCGCATGAGTAATTGGGGGAAAGAAGTGGTTATGTTGCGTGACCTCCATGGACCTTGGTGACTCATGTGACCTTTGACCTAATTCGCAAACCGCAACGGCAGGGGACACTAGCGGTCCGAGGGACTGCGATTTTGTATTTTTTGATGGATCCAAATTCTCTCAATTTGCACAATTGATCTGCAGTTGTTTAAAACACCTACCGAGAAGAGAATGTTTTATTGGGCAAACAAGTAAACAAGAACACCAAAACAACTATGTTTTGAACTTGCATGCTATCATAATTGTCCCATAGAAAAGCAGATTGAATTTTTTGTTGTTGCACGACAGAAAAATACTAAATCATCAGCTTATACATAAAGACAAAAAGATGGCAATATTCAGCTTATTCCTTCAGTGTGATCTAAACATGATAAGCATTACAACTTTGCAAAAAACCATGGGTTCAACAAAATTGGGGCATTCTTTCTGCGTAACTGTCCTCGCATATCTTTAAGACAGAAGCGGTGCCAGTGGGGTGGCAAGGGGCGACCGCCCCCACCCCACCCCAAGAGTTTCAAAATGCAGGAAAAACAGGGGTTTAAGCAATAAATTGTGTAAAAAATAGGGGTTTTACCTATATGAGATAATTGTGTAGGCCTAATGTTACGCCCCTCCTATGATTTCGCCCCTCCTATGAAGTGGATACCAGAGGGGGGGCAGGGGCAGCTGCCCCCCCCCCTTTGGGGAATCTTGGCCCCCTCTTCCCCCTCTTGCCCCCTGAAAAAATTAGTGATTTACATAGGCCATATACTATACTAACAAATTTTAATATATGCTTGACCCCCTGAAAATACATGTGCCCCCCCCCCCCTGAAAAAAAGCTGTTATCCACTGCCTCCTTGATTTTACCCTGGGGCGCCCCGGCTTTAAGCAATGATACAAAGTAGGTGTGAAGAATATAATGTAATTATACATAATATGATAATCTGATCTTATGTGTACATAGCAGTGATGGAGGAAAAAAAGGTATACAAGTTTAATAAATCCTCTTTTAAAAATACCCAAAAAGTAAACAAGAAACATCAAAAGCCAGATGAGATTTGAACAGAATCAAGTCTTTGGCCAATTTGTATTAAGAAATAATTTAGATGCCCATATGATCCAAGAGGGCTGTTTAATAAACTTTAGATCTCTTCTGGACAGAATAATTCCCACTTTCCGCTACCTCAACCTCCCAGAGCCACTATGTCCTTTCTGGGTCCACCGTCTTTTTCATTGAACCTCAGAATATACGACACTTGCGGAACCTTATCCAGATCTGAAGCACCCAAGCTGTCCCGCAAAGAAATCCCTTTAGCACCATTTAAGACGTAATTGTGTGTCCGCAATTCTGGTGCTACATGTTCGCCACCATTAGAAAACTATATGGTAAATCGAATATGCTACATGTCTTTATACTACTATTGATTCAAAAAAGAAAAAAAATATGGAACGATTTACCCCAAAATTAAATAAATATGAACGAGATACAATTTCACTATAGTGCTGAGTCATGATAATGAAGGTAGGCTTGTCTTAAAGTTTGACTAAAAAAATAAGGAAAATCAACCAAGTGAGGAATATCATAGAAAGAGACCTATTTTTTGTTGTATTTGTTGTAATAAAGGTCGTGTATCTGCATAGGAATTTGACAATTCATCAAACAAAAATTCTGCAATTAACATTGTGATATAGACTTAAAATTATTTTAATTGAATAAGAGTCAATAGCAAAATCCAATCACTCTCTTCTTAGCAGGAATTTTAAAACTCTCTGTGAAAAATACTTCAAGGGGATTTATTAATATTTGAGCAGAGGTATCCCTTAACTTTTTGGTGTTTTTTTCTGAAAAAAAATGTGGATTTCCCTTTTTAAAAAAAAATTGCAGTTCCCATCTCGGTAGTTCTAGGGTTTTCCTGCAAATTCAAATGGATTTTGTGAAAAGCACTCACTACAATTTGTTCTCAAATTTGATTTTGCATAGAGAATGAACATTTTTTTTTGTAGAGGAAGTTACATGTTGACATACATTTTATTCTTATAAAAAGTATCTATTTTCACAGTTTTAAGAATTGTCTTCACATTTTCTAAAACAAAAGTTTTGCTGGGATTTTCCTGGATCCAGGAATGGCATGATTTTTTTTGTTTATTGTAGCATAGGTTGAGTGCTGCTCTATCACTGACCTTGAAAACAAAGCGTGTCTAAAATTTGATTAGGCTAAGTGCAACCCATTTCGGTAAAAATGTCACAAAAGTCACAAAAATCACTTTTTTGATTGACTTTTAGAGTTGAAATACTCAAAAAGTAATCTATAAAATGATAGATAATGCTTTACCATTACCGCTTGATGTGGTCTCTAAAATCAAATTTACCATTGTGAATATCTTTTGTTTTCTCTTGATTTTTGCTAAATGTTTCTTGGCCTATTTCTTCTAAAAAGCCAGAGTAACTTTGTTACTTTCATGGAACATATCTTAAATGAGTCTTTGATTGTGAATTGATATCCAAGAAAATGTAGCATTTAACACCAATAAAGACTGCAGAGTGCCCGATATTGACTGCGTGAGTTCACAGACACACACATGTGACCGGGTTTTTATCTGTGCACAGACGAACCATGTCCAAATAATTCTTGCCTATTTAGCACTGGTCATGCTATAGAACTGCAGACCTTATATAAATTACATTAGCCTAAATTCCCTGTCTAAGTTCAGTTGACCATATACAGCAACAGCATGCAAGGATATGAAATTTGCCTTCTGGTGTTGGTGAGGACTTCCATACATTAAAGTGTTAGTTTTCAACAAGAAATTGCCAAGGCTTGTTCTACATTTTGAAGAACGCAAACCTTAGTAATGGTTCAGGCCCCCCCCCCCAAAAAAAAGTGAACAAATTTGACACAAGAATATAGAATGTGTGACCATTTTTGAAAATAGAACTGTGTTTAAGGTCAAATCCTTAAAGGTGCAACGAGAGATTTCAAATAACAGGTGTCCCGAAAAAATTGAAAATTCTGATTTTGGCACTGGTGTAAAGCTTTATATCAAAAATACCCCCATCTGTAAGATTAAATGCTAGAACTGTTTTCCTTTGGTACAAAAATTGTGAAATTTCTAATTTCGTATAGGAGGCAAAATACGAAATTCAAGCCTATGTTTTCTATTGAAATCTAAGCATATACAAATCCCATTTTGTGGGGTTTCATTGGGGGGTGAAGTGGGTCATTTCTGTAAACCAAATAAAAGGTAGGGATCTATTGAGTGTCTAATCTAGATGAAATCACACATAATCAAGAAAATATGGATGACTTTAAATCTCTCGTTGCCCCTTTATAAACATGGGTTTATATTTGAGTGAAATGACTCTAGGATTGAGCTAGTGGTTGAGTGCTTGGGTTTCACATTTCAAACCCACCAGGTTTAAACTCCTCCTACAAAGCTGTTAGAGTTCCAAGTAAACCCTCACCCTCCCCAATTCCTGGAGCACCCAAATTACTGGAGCTCCAGAACCTTTCTACCTTCCTTAGACATTATTTAATGTGCGTAAGTTTACATACATTATATAATCATCAGTGATGACTCATTACATGGAACATGAGACCATTGCATTGGGAGGCTCATTATTTATGGTAGGGGTAGAGGGACAATTTTTCAGACTTATTAAATTGTCTCTGTTTGATACTACTCTGAACAACAGAACTGTATGCCTCAAACTCCAAGAGAAAATCAATATTTTATGTCCCTATCTTACCATCTCATACTGAATAACAATGTGAATTCATGTCTCAGCCATGCATAGTAACAAATTCTTTCTTCACCTTTAGTTTCCCCCAATACTGTAATGATCACTACCCTTTCTAGTAGTCTATCAGTCAAACTTCTATCCAATCAGATGCATGTTTCCATGGTAGCACTGTGAGCAATTGACCAATGCCAGTTAGACTGTTTGATGCAGTGGCTGCATGCAGCATTGGTCAGCTACAACCATTGGTTGTTGGGCATGGCTGGTCATGCCTAGACTTGATTCAAGTCTTGCTGTTCCAGTGCAGAATTGTAATGCAAGTCTCAGTATAGCTATAATGCAATCCTATTGTTTAATCTCATTTGTAGCATTTATGGTCCCTTGTCACTGATATGGATAAGGCTTTTAACTTGATGTTAATTTTGGTAAATATACCAGAATATGGTTATGAGGTTAGTAAGAGCATTGAAGTTATAACAGGCTTAGTACATTTTCTCTTCAAATTGATATATTTCAGTATAAATCCAAAGTAAATGAAATTGTTAGGGTTTGGAAATCCCTCCCAAGCTTTCTTTTAAATCAATCAAACATGGATTCTAGGTCGATGGAAAAACTACCTGTCAATACAAAACTTGGTTTAGATTTTGTATTGTAAATGTTTAACCTGGATTAGCTCTAATTATCATCACTCTTAAGCCAGACTTGACTCACTGAATTGTTGCAAGTTCTTTTACAACATGAAAACATTAGCCTTTTCCCACTCCTAGTTCTAATGTCAATCAAAAATCAGAACATGGAAAATGTCGCAGGTGAATTGGACTAACAGTTGAGCAATTTTTAGAATTTAAAGTTGGCTGAGCTTAAGATTGACACCTTGTCCCCCCGACCCAATGTTACTTCAATCAAAATAAATTTCAGTTTCAAAGACAGATATTTTCTCACTACTCCAGTGAAATTTTAAAGGCCCGAAAATTTTTTTCCTTTTGATGTAATAAACAAAAACTTCTCCCATCTGGTTAACCACATTAATTAACACACACTGTCACTTTTGGGACAACACCACAAACTTCTTACACATTTTTTGCTTCTATAAGGGCCTATCAGTGATTTGCTAAATCGAAATTGGAACAAAAATATCAAAAATCAGATTTTTGCATGTCTTATCAAGATAAGTATCTTAACTACCCTCCTACAAGTTAAAAAGCTCTCAAAAGCAACTAATACGAACCAAATCGATATTTTAGTCATTCCTGTCCGTATGGACCTTTACTGAACAACACATAATTCAATGGAAACTCACATCTTTGAACACTGCTGTTCTCTTGATTTTTGTCCATTTTTTTTCAGTTGTACAAAATGACTTAACTTCCCAGAATTCTACAGACTTAATTCTTCACTTTTTAATCTATTCCTGCATTCAAATATTTTTTGACTCTTCAGGTGAATCACTGGATATGGCTTTAAATGCCTGGACCATTTCTTACTCAAAATTTGTATCAGGTGGTTTTTGGTGATATTCTTTTCCTCATCAGGGCAAAATCAAAATAATCTTCATCTGTCCGATTAATTTTTTGTTTTTTTCCTTTTTTAACTTCCTCTTTTTGTGTTGTCTGCAAGATTGCAGAAAGCCACATAGGGATCACTCTGGTCATATGTCTGGTGTGTATCTGTGTGTGTGTCTGTGGTCCAAAATGTTAACCCTTAGTGACAGGATGAGATTTTTTTTTAGGATGCGAATTTCTCCAAATTTCACTGTATCGTTTGTAGATCACCTACCGAGAACCCTTCCAAGGTTTATTGGACAAACATGTGCAACAGAAAAACGCAAAACCTTGTTTGAACTCACATGCTATCGTACTCGTTCCCCATAGCAAACCATGCGTTGACTTTCTTTTCGTGCACGACAAACTACTAATCATCATCTTATTAAGACAGAATGGCGTTATCGTCTTATTCACTTCAGGTGTGATCTAATACAAAAACCATTGTGGTAGCATTTCCCAATATGTAAAACCGGGGTTTGACCAAAATTTGGGGGCGCTTCTTTCTGGAAATCTCCTCATGTCTCTTTATATCTTGCATGTCATTGAGTTCCTAAGGGCTTACTATAATGCAACTTGGTGGAGAGAAGGTAGACCTGGTGAGGGTGACATGTTTGGTTACCTCATGTGACCTTGGTACCTCGATGTTACCTTTGGCCGGTCAAATTGTTACCCTTAATATTTGTCATGCCGTGTGAGTTCCGAAGGGTGTGCTGTGATAATCTTATGGACAATTCTAACGAAAAGTCGAAGTCAGAACCACTTTGATTTTCGTCACGTCTCGTCAATGTTGAACTACGGTCCCTAACATAATGTAACAGACCACCAAGCATTGTACCATGAATTTAACATTCTTAACGGTGCATGTTCCGATCGTCTTTGGACCCCACTGATTTAACCCGGAAGAAGTTATCGATTTTGATATCCGAATGAGGCCGTATTTTTCTCATTGTCGTCCTGAAATTATTGAGAGCCCTTAAAGAGACATTAGGAGATTTCCAGAAAGAAGCACCCACCAATTTTTTCTTGAACCAGGTTGTTTAACTAGTTGGAATGCTTACCAATGTATTAGATCACACTTAAAGTGAATAACGCTGCATAGGCCGTCAACAACTTCCACCATGACACAACATAGAAACACAAGAAACCAAAAAAAAAAAACACTCCCAACAATACGACTAAAAAAATAAAACTCAGATAGCAATTTCTTCGTGCTACAGAAAGTCAAGCATGGTTTTCTATGGGGAACGATTACTATAGCAGGCAAGTTAAAAAACAAAAGGGTTTTGTTTGTTTTTTTTTGCGGTTTTCTTTTGCACCTTTTTGTCCAATCACCTTCCAAACGGTTCTCGGTAGGTGGTTCTACAACCGATCAATGCACATTTGAGAGAAATCATATCCTACAAAAAATCTCCTCCTGTCACTTTTAAATCAATTTCATTCCCAAGATATGAACAACAAAAAAACGCTGTTTTAGTGGGTTACCATCAATATTGCACAGTAATTGAATAGGGCTTTGCACATGCATTACTGCATCTACCATCAAGCTGCAAGTTTGTTTCCCACGGTAACTTGATGGGGCACATTGTATACAAGTGCCAGGCCTCTCATATCAATTAGAGAACAAAATGCCATAAATCGGAACAAGCCACCTTTAAAATCTGAAGAATGAAATGTAAATTCATTTTGTAGTTTTGACAATATTTTCTTTAAAAACAAAAGTGATAAAGTTTCCAGACGCTTCTCTCAACAAACTCGGTGTAACTTTTGAGCAATGTGTCAAAGTGTAACGAAGGTGTCGGTCGCTCCACACGAGTCATTAGCTGTGCATTACGACTATAAATGGTTATCTAATTGGAATGCATTTCATGCTGTATGAATTGCAATACCTGTTATTAAAGTGGCATATCATACGTCATATAGTCCATATTGTTATAAATGTTCAGACTGTAGTTTCAGAAGAGGTGGTGGCGTTCAACCAGAGTTTTTGAAACTTAAAAGGTAAGACGAGCATCTTGGATTTCTTGCCTTTGGTATAAAAAGAGAGACAAAAGAATGTTGGGTCTGGATATCCATTGGCTTGTGTAATAAATTGATAGAGGGAGAAAAAAGGTTGATAAAATAATTGAAATGAATAATTAAGGTAAGAGATTGCAAGGTGGAGAAAAGGGAAGGATAAGTTTAAATAAGGTTTGGAGTAATATCAATCCCACAATGCATGGCAATGTCCCTATACTGTACTGTACTTAACACATGTCAGTACTTAAGGGATAAATGTTCAAGAACTTTAAGAACCACCTGGACTTTTCTATCAATGCAAAAAAAAATCCCCTAAGTACTGGCACCTGTTGACCTTAACGGCTGACTCAGAGATTTCCTGAGGAGGGCAACCCTCTTTAAACAATTGTGTTTTTTGCATATAACATATTGCTTGTTCCTATACTAAAACACTGTGTGAAATAGCTAAGCTCAAATTAGTCTTCATATAGAAAACGCAACTTTGTTTTAAAGTTCCGGATCTGGAAATTTAGTTACCCGTGTCCTGTGGCAACTGTATAGTACACATAAATGTTTACTGCATGGAAACAACAGAATCCAGTACATCTCAAACTTTGGAATTGGGCATTTTGGGGTGACTATCTTTAGTTCTAGTTTGACTACTTTCAATCAACAACCCCAAAAACTATATTTCTAAAAATCTCTGAGTCCGCCTTTAACTGAGTTAAAAGGGGGCAAAGGTCTCCTTTTGCTTGCTTTTCTTTTGATAAAAAGTCAAAATTTAGAGAAATTCATAGAAAGCGTCCCACTGTGTTAGTCCTGAATGTTTCAAAATCAAAAAAAAAACATTTTAAGGGGGTAGGCCACTTTTTCAAGTCCACCCCCCCAAAATAATCCTATGACCCCTGATCATAAACTATCAGGTAATGTTCTGAAGAGCTTAAACAGTATTCCAATAACTCCAACTGAGTTGTTTAGATTATAATAGAACCACTTCCAAAGGGTCTATACAAAAAAAGTTCTAAGTTGAACCATTATATCTTCTTGGGCTTCAGATTTTGGTGAAGTTGGGTAAAAAAGATTGAAAAACAGGGCTGTGAGAGTTTAGCTTTTTAGCAGATTTCCGCTTTTTATGCTTTCAAAAAGTCCAAATTTTAGCTTTTTATTCATTTTAAGCCTGTTTTTTGTGGGCCGCCAGTATAGGTGGCAGGACCCACTTAGCAGTCTGTGTGTACGTGTGTATGTATGTGTGTGAGGGTGTATGTGTGTGTACTAAAATGTTTAAAGTTTTTTCAAATTGACCTCCATGAAAAGTTGAACTGCAATTGGGAACCAACTTGTCATAGGGGACCATGGGACCCTCATAGGTTGATGAGATCGAAGGTATGTTGAAGTCACATGTCCATGGAGGTCGTTGAAAAATGGGCTAAAATGTAAAATTGCCCTAAATTGTAAACTTGAGTTCAATTGGAACCAAATTGTGTCATAGGTGCACATGCGATCCCTCCAGATGTTGATGAGAGTCAAAGGTCAGTGCCAGGGTCAAGGTCATGGGGCGGCCCACAGCTTACTATTCGTTTGAATATAGCGAGCGCGAAAGCCGCAGTTTTACAAGAGTAGTCAGTTTTTTTCAGCTCTTTTTCGAAACACCATGCAATCAAGGTCTGTTGAACGAGGGGAACGGCGGTGGTATGCCACTGGAAACAAAGTAACGGTGGGATACTCCTACCATGCAGAATACCACATTCCTTGCGATGCCTTTAAGACATAAGTTGCTCTGCACCTTCATTTCATCTTCAACTTGACTGAAGCGCATGGACTTGAATCATTCATTTTGATTTAGAGCATTGTCCGGAAATGAAATAACTGATGACCCAGATCACCCAAATTGTTGCTTTACGAAATTCGCTTTGTCCAATTTCCCTTTGCCTTGAGCAAAGTAGAATTACAGCAGTATCATTAACATTTTATGCGTTATCATATGTTTATCGAAGTATCTGCTTTTAATCTAGTAGAATGTAGAGAAATTAATAAGGGATATTGAAGCCTGAAATAGTGCGTTTAAATATCAGTAATAAATGGGTGTATTTAGTTTTGGTGAATTAATAATGAACTTGGTATCATTAGAGTCATGCGGTGTCAACTCGTCAAGTCAGTTGGTTTATTAGAAGTAAGGCGGGTGTGTCCAAGAAAATAGGGGATGAACTCTTTAAATTGGGTTCATTGTGTTTGAATGCGAATGTTTCTTAAAGGTGTTTTGTTGTGGCTGTTGCTGCTAATACTAGTAGCACTCTCAAAATGCTGTTTAAAGGAAACACTGCAAAAATTATGGTCTGGCACTGGGACATTTTAAGACGTTTTTACCTTATCCATAGACAGGTCAGTCGTGTATTTAGACAGTAGTTGGGATGGATACAGTTTAAAAGCCTTTAAAATTAAAGAGCAACTAGCTACAAAGACTTAAAAGTGTATTAAAGCCACTCCTCAGTCTTTTTTTTTCCAAATTCCAAAATGCCCATTGCCTCGAATTGTCGTGTTGGGTTATATCAATAGGAGCAGAATAGGGACTGTTTTCTTATGTCCTTATAAAAGACACTTCAATGAAATAGTGATTTAAACAAACACTTCTTCTTTGAGTTGTCTTATCACAAGTTTAACTGTCTGCTAACTAGACAGGTTTTCTTCATTCTTATAAAAGACACTTGAGTGAAGTGACTTTAAACAACACACACTTATTATCTATTGAGTCATGTTTATCACAAGTTTACATGTCTATTATACTAGACATGACTCAAATACAAAAGAGTCATGACTAACTACAAGATGTGTGTTGTCTTATGTGACTTCCACAAAGACGCTAATTACGACATGTCTATGAAGACATTAGGGGGTTCCAGCAGGTGGTATTCAAATATTTTCTTACTGTATGAAATTTAGTTCTTAATCTTATAATTACCATCAACAAGTAGTGGGTGAGCCAGGCATGTTGGCCGGTATCACCTGGGGAGGGGGGGGGGGGGCAAGAGGCATTTATACCAAGGCTACCTAATACTATGACATACACGAAAAATGTATGATGGCCAGTCTGTAGGGGTAGCTTAGCGAGCTAGGGGACTCGCAAAGATTATACAGGGGTCAAAATTGAAAATGGTCCAATTTGTTGAATGCATACCAAAATGTTTGTCTGGTTCACAAGGATTAAAAAATGTATAGTTTGTGCGCTATATCTGACTTACCCTTAAGGAGTATAAGCTGAAAAACTGTTAATGTAGGTCAAAGGGTAAATTTAGATTTACACAGAGACGTCAAAATACTAAAAAAGCTACAATTTCAGTGGAACACATGGTCTCATATTGTTTATAATGTTTATTGCAAGTAAAAATAGAAATCACATCCTCATTTCCTCGGAACAACATCTCCTCCCATACAGATCACTGAAGCTACACAACTCTTTACACCGTTTCTTTCATCTCAACTGGATATCTGGTCCTTGCAACAATTCCCCACAATCCCTAAACTTCACCCACCCACCCATACCTTCATTCAAGCGTCACAACCAACAATCGCACCACCGCCTCACTAACCTGGTCCCCAAGGTATGTGAACTCCTTTACAGACTCCACCTCATCACACAATCTTTCCTCCTGTTTTGTTTTTCACCATCCCTCCGCTCCCTTCCCGCATCTTCCGCACATAAATTCTCTTGCCAAGCTTGGGGTCACTCTCTCCTCTCTGTGCATCTCCCATGATCGATTTCCCGCATTCTCACACCACACTGATTTGCTTTTACCCTCTTCCCACACGTGCCACATGGGTCCACCTTACTCACTACTACCTCCCCTCTCCACCCCACTCACCAGCAACATTGTCTTCAAGGTTCCTTCAATCCTTACTCTCAACGCCACCTTCCATTTCAAAACTTCTCCCTCAGTCCCTCCATGTCTCGCTCATTAAAACCATCATCAGAGACAAGATCTCACTCTCAAACCTTCTTTTTGTCACTCTCCGTCACTACATCAATCACAATTGGCAAAATCAATTAAAATTTAATATAAAAGAATACAGTATTTTGCTGTTTTCCATACCCACAAAATACGGTGATTTTTTAGACTTTTTGCAGGATGATACTGTAAAGTTCCTGCCTTTTTTTTTTACAGAATACATTTAAATGCTTTTCCCCTAAAACCACCTATAGTTGATGGTTTTTCTCAGATAAGCAATGCTTTCTGGGAAAAGCTAACTTTTCCAAACGAAGGGTTATTGAGTCCATCCACAACAATGCAACAGTAATTTCAACATAAAGACATATGATCCCACAAAATCCTATTCTTAACACTTAAGATTCCACTGACTTCTACATTCATTTTAGCCCAAAAAGCGTTGTCTTTATTTGTGGCCTCAAACTTCTTGAACCTTTTTATCCCTAAGTACTGAAAACCCCATGGTTTTAGTACAGTACGGTATATAGGCCCCTTGCAATGCCATTATGGGATTGGGTTCAAACACCCTCTGTATCCAAACAAGCTTGCTATCACACACAAACAACAGGTAGTGGAGATGGGGTCAGTATAGAGGGCACGCGGTATTTTTTTTTGACCACCACCCATGCTTCCAGGGCAGTTCCTTCCTTCACTAACCTCAAAGGGCACTTTGATTTTTCTAGCTTTGTTGTCTTTCACCTCACCTCATGCATAACCTATAAACAAAAGGTATTAGTTCCCTTAGTATTCGTCATTCAATCATTTAAAGGGGATGGCCCGATTTCAGGAATATGAAGTTTTCATTTTGATAGATTTGCTTCACTCCAAAACCCCATCTGTAATGTTTCGCGCCGAAATTTTCAATCCGTTTTCATGTGACAGCTAAAAAACGTGATTTTGTAAGACACATAAGTACTGTGTAATTAATATTGGTCGACCAAAATGGGGTACATTTAGCCATAACTTCACACCACATCCTTTGCCCTAAGATTCACAGGGTCAAATAAAAAATAGCAGCTTTCTGATACCCAGAAAAAAAGAACCCAAAATGTACACTTCCGGTAATCTGGGGCTTCTGGGGACGAGGCTATTAGCGATCGGGCCATGGACCGTTAATAACCCGACCTCAAAGTACTTTGTGCTATTCAAAGTGTGACCCATACTCTCTTATGCATACATATCCAACAGCCTGCGTTCTTTAGATTAGAAAGTCCCTCCAGAAATTTGGATGGACTTAGCATTCCTGTCATATGGCCGCTAATCCAAAAGGTGAAAAACCTCTATACTTGTCTATACTCACAGATTATAACACACAAACTTTATTAGTGAGATCCTCTTAATTGTGTGTCAATAACGGACAAATTTTAATTGACTATTAAGTTGAGAGAACAATTACTGATAAATAATTGATAGAGCAATTAATTTGTTAAATAATTCATGGTGATACCAAAACAGTAGCCAGTATTGCCTTCCTAGATTCAACGATTACACAACAACTTTATTATAAGTAGATATTGTCAAGATGTCATATTAGTGACCATTAGATGATAGAGCCATGATTTGATGAATAATTCATAATAACAAGCTGCAAAAAATCCAACGCGGGGCGGAATCATTTTTATAATTATAAGGATAGGTGAACCCACACACACATGCAGCTTTTTCTCAGCACACAAACTCCCACACTTTTTATCATTTTTTAAGCACAGAAAATTCAGTAGTACGTATAATGGTTCTGGGCATGATCTTTAAAGCACACGATCAGTCGTCATTTCTTCAAATGTAACAATAGCGCCCCATAATTTTTCATCAAGTCCATTTTTTTGCTCTGTTGTATTGGAAATGGTTTAGTACAGACCTCTGGCTAAGCTTTACATGCCATATTTGTCAAGAAATACAATTTTTTGTTTGCATTTGTTTACTAATAAAAGTCGGGATCCAACTTATGTAACCAAATAGTCATAAATGGCATCTCAAGCCGTTTAAAATGCTTAGTGGTCTGTTTTTTTCACAAAGAATAGTTATATAAGTATTGATTGACCTAACACCACAATTTAAACACAAATGAGCATTTTGATTTGGAAAAAATGACTGAATAGTGCTTTAATCATTTTGGGTTCTTATAATAATTCCACCCTTTTTATCTCCAAGTACTGATATGTGTTGAGTATGGGTATGTTACAATGCTGTTGACCTAGAGTTGAAACTCCCCCTCTGCCTGGTTGGAAATCACATGGGGTGGGATATATAACCGTATTTGCACTGCAAAACGTGTTTAGAACGTGGTGCAAATTAGTGTTTTGACATTTAATTCCTAAACACTTGGCTTCAAATGTAATAACACCTAATGTCAAATCCCTAAACATGTGTTAGATTTTTAAACATGTTTAAGATAGAAGTGTTCAGATATTAAACAGACAATTTCAAAATGTTTTAGAAGTGTGGTGCAAAATAGCGTGTAAAAAAGTGTTTACGTTCTAAGCACTGTTTTGTAGTGTGGTGGCACGGGGTGTTCTTTTGCCCCTCCTCGCCCCACCATCGCGCCTTTTATTCATAATTGATAATGAAAAAAAAATCAACAAACTGGATCGAATATATTTTCTCTACAAAATTTTGGGGTATAAAATTGAACCTTTTTGTTCTTATCCACCCCTTTTTGCATTTGGGCATTCCCCCCAATTTTCGCAATATGTTGGGATTTTCAAGGTACATTTTTTCACTAACCTACATTGCAAAAAAATGGCAACATAAAAAAATGCCTAATTTGCTTTAGGTTGGTGTGGCATATGAAATTTAGGCCAAATCCTGAAAACAAACAATTTTCTCAGAAACGTCGACTTCGTAAAATAATTGACATTTCTTTGCGTTCAACATTTTCACATTCTTCCTATGCACTTCTAGTTTTCCCCGGCTCAACTGGCAATGCTCGCAATCATTACTATTAATCTAGTAACACGCCAATATGAATTAATCATCATTGATCAAGCAAACGTTTTTGTGTCAGCCAAAATAATGGGGCTCCTAATAAGAGTATTTCCCACAGGCATGCTTCTGGCCTAATACTCTGACATTTATGTTATCCAGTTCTACCCGATAATAAGATACCTACCGTGGTTATCATAATTACGTCGAGGATTCCACCCCTACAATCGTTTAATTCACTTTTGGCCAGTCCTTACGTAGCTCAGCGGCCCCTTAATATAAGAGAGGCTGTTGTTAATTAGATAACATCCAAAAATATGGCATAAGGCCTCGAAAACCTCACTGCTATGGAACATTACGAGTAAGTAACTGACCCTTTTCTTCAAGAGGCCAGTATATGAGCGCGCTCTGTTTTTAAAACACTACTTTTTGCGCTCGCCGTAATTGGTCCCATAACTGTAATTTATTTTCCCCTCTCATTTCCCCCTTTACTCACAAAAAATCATTTAATTTAACAATATCAAATTTTTGTCTTTGACCCAATTTGAACCCCCTATAACTCCAGTAAAGCTTGCCCATTTTCCCTAATTTCGATAAAAAGGTGAGACCCTTTTTTTGTTTTGCTTGCAAATGCGGAGTGCACCTTAATTCGGCAAAGGAAAAAATCCATTATCGAAAATGCAGTTCTTAAATCACTTTGGATTAATTTTTTGCAGAGATTTTAATCATAGCACAACATTACAAATGACATTTGGAAAGCAGCTGACTATCGCAAATCTTCCAACATCCGTACGCGCCTATAAACTATGATGTTATGTTTAATGAGTAGTATTATTGGTATAATCATTTGGCAGAGACTAGGCGAATCCAATAGAGTGCCGAATCTAGGTCTCATTAAAATAATAATAACTGGAGTTTTGCGTCAATTAAGTAAACCTATGCTGTTTCATCTCTCCGTAGCACCGAGGAATTGCATGGAAACTGGAGTACTTACACAAATAGTGGTCGAATTTTTAAGTGGGTCAATGAATAAAAAATAAGCACAAGAGCATGAATTTAATTAATTGTCAAATGAAAAAAATGTCTGTTTGTAAGTGTGCAGATCCATTATTTGCAAAGAAAAATTAAGTGCGGTTTTATTTGTCGCCCACGGGAAAACGATGATTTCTTTATTGATCCATAATTCGTAGATAATAGCGGAGTTGTGCAAGGAATGGTGTATCTTTTTACAGGCATGTTTTCCTATATATATAATTTAATATTTACAATCAAATTATGATATTTTTATTTTCATAAGATACAAGTGGGGGACAAAAAAAAAAAAAAATGTCAGATGGAGATCGTGTAGTCTTTGTGACAATATAATCAATTTGTTTTCAAGATTAATAATCACTGTATTATTTTATGATGGCTGTCTCTGTTTTATCATTGTACAGATGTCTGTCATTAGTCTCTCTCTCTGTTTTGGGTGTCTATGTATGTCTCAATGTCAAACTGGTTAGTGGTGGAGGAGTGTATTTTCTCTTTCTCTATTCTCTCCTCACTCCCTTCCCCCTCCTCTACCCCACCCACACTCTTGTTCCCTTCGCTTTCCCTCCCCTTCTCACTTCTATCCCCCTCTCCTCCCCACAGCTCTTGTTCCCTTCTCTCTCTTTCCTCTCCTACTCTCTTCTCTCCCTCAGCCTCCCATCCATCTCGCTGTCTTTCATCACCCCCCACACCCCACAGCAAACCCCACCACATAGGAATATTTCAACCACAAAAATAAAAAAAAGCACACACACAAACACACACGCTCTCTCTCTCCCACCCTCGCCTTTCACCCTCTTCTTTCATATATTCTTCGAAATCTGATTTTTTACTGCCCCCGCCCATCTGCACCCACACCACAGCTGTTGAAAGGTCATTTATTAGGAACAAAACCAGAATAAAATAATTTCGCCGGCAACAACACTTTGACAACGATTTGGAATATTAGTCCCCTCACTACTTAGTGGTACATTTCACGAAATTTCATTGCGGGCAAATATTTTTCTTAAAAATCTACTTTTCCACATCTTTCTATAGAGAATAGGCATATAGAGGACACTATAAATAAAATGATGATCTTTGTAGGCCTTATGGCAAGATTCCCTGCAATGGATTTGTCTGATTTTTGAGATATGATACCTCTTGCATGTCCCTACGTAATCAGTTGTCAAAATTGTGTGTCCCCCCCCACTGCTTCATTCGTTCGTGCGTGGCAAGTCCCAAAATCGCAGTGGAAGATCGTCTTTAACCAGCTGATATTTCATCCTCCAGGTTTGATCAGGCCTGGAATTTCCTCTTGTTGACTTGAGACCTCCCAGGTGGAGGCGGCCAAGAAATCCAAATTTCCAGACGCGCCCTTGGTTACACTTAAATCGATAATCTGACGAAAATTTTGAATTTTAAATGTTGTCCAGGAATATTTCCTTATACCAACACCAGTGAGTTGAAAACCAACTCCATGGAAGGGTTATTTCCGAATTTTTTGTATGAATAACTAATGAGGACGAGGTCGTATTAGGTCATGGGAACACCCTATGACCGATCACATCAAGCACTCAATTGGTTTGTGTTTGCACTCAGTATTGCTGTATTTCTTTGACATGTTTTTGGTGAGTTGTCTATAATAATGAGGCTTGGCCGCCACCCCTGGACCTCACAGTCATCTATAATGTGGCTAATGTTGCTCTCCACAATCGCAGTTTGGTGAAAGTGCTACTCTGATCTTGTGAAGGAGTTCTTTGTACGCCCAACGCCAGTTCTGAGTCTGTTGAGGTTACCCAGGGTGTTTTGAGTCATCCCACAATGCACCAGTTTTGGGAAATTTCACCTCAATAGGGTCATGTGATCCAATAAAAATCCTATTCTTAACACTAAACCCAGATCTTTACCTCAAGTTAGCCACAAAGTGTTATACTAAGGGAATTTTTGCACTGATTATAAATATCTTGTGGTTCCTCAACTTTTTGAGCACTTTTATCCTAAGTACTGACATGTGTTTAGTAGCGTAAAGTATAGGCACATTGCATGCACATGGGATTGGGATCAAAACACTCTCTGAGTTTGACCCATGGCTTCTTTCCTATCAAGGTCACAGCCTTTGGCTTGCTAAAAAATGGGCTGTCCACAACCTTTAGTTCAAAGTAGAGGATGACCATTGCTCATACCATCTGTCATTGATCCAGGTTGATCGATAGGGATACTGTGACTGCGTTGTCATGATTGGGGTACAAAGTGATTCCGTGGATTCTCTGATCCTAAAAGGGGTTGGTGGGGGATTAGGCGCCAGGTTCCTCACATTTCTTGGCGGGCTTGATCGTCTGAAGGTTCCTCCTAAGTTTTGCAGGAGCTATGCCATACAGAATTGGAAGATATTATACAGGCGTTGCCAAAAGGTCACCAACTAACAAATCTCATTTGCATCACTGCTTAAAATGTTCTAAAAAAGAAGAGACAATTTGTATGGGGTCAAACAGCTTGGCCCTTCTTGTGGAACTCTCTTGGACTCTACAATGTTTAATTCACATCACCAACAATTTCTCCAAGGTTTCAGAGTGAGTTCAGACCAATAAATTAAGGTTCAGTATTACCATTTGAATTTGAGAACATCTTTCCACCATGTGTTCTATATGTCCCTGTCTCTGCCTGTCTTTTTCTTGTCTCTCTTTCTCCTCTCCCCGCTTTTTCTCATGATCTCAACTCTCTCCCTCCCCTCTTTTTTTTTTTATACTCTTTATTTTCAAACCTGTTCTTGTGTCTTCATAATAGTTACAACAAAATCAGTGGGCTAAGTGAAAAATAAAGTGGGGTATAAATGTGGTAAAACAACTCTAGAAAGTGGCATTTTTGTCCCAAAATTGGTAATATTATGTTTAACTCCCTTTTTTTCTAGGGACAGGTGTAAGACAGTCTAGGCTTGGGTAGGCACTTGCAATTTAGGTAAAGTTTTATACCTAGTACATCCAAATTTGGACCAACCCATTTATGAATACCAAGGACTTGAGATCAAGGCATCGGGGATCAATGGGGTAAATTTGAATAAATACTGAAAACCTAAAATTTTTCCACTGGAATTGATACTCACTACCAAGCTTAGTTTGAAAGGTCGTTGTTTTCCGATCGTCCTTGGGACCCCCTGATTTCCCGGAAGTAGTATCCGATTTTTGATATCAGATTGAAAGGCCGTATTTTTCCTCATGTCGCCTGAAATTTGAGCCCTCGAATCCATTTCATTCCCAAGATATAAACAACAAACCGCCGTTTTTAGTGGGTAACCACTTTATTAGCACAGTATTGAATATGTCTTTGCAACATGCATTATTGCGTCCTACCATCAAAACGCAAGTTTGTTTCCCACGTACTTGATGGGTTGTATGTGCAAGTGCCAGCTCTCTATCAAGGTAAAAACACAATACACATAATCGGAACAACCACCTTTAATAATGGATATTTATGTGAAAGGTCCACGCGATGAAAGATAATGAGGTCAGAGGTTATCTAGAGGTCAAATGAAAGGTCAGTTTTTCAAATTGGCCTAAATGCTATTTCCCACTGGAACTGATAGGATATAACAAAACCTGATTAATTATGCTTCACTTTACCATTGTATGGAAATATTCTCTGATTTGGGATATGGCTTAAAGAGCATTCAAATTGAACCTTTGAAATCTTCGAGATGTTATCGCAGTAATTAGCAAGAAATATACGTTTAACCCCTAGATCATACTAGCTGATGTTATTGGTTATACAAAGGATTACTGAGGTATTTAGCCATCAGATCATGTAAGAAAATCATAAAGGTTAGTAGAGCTCTCAGTTAAAGAAGGTCTCTTGTGATTGGTTACCAGCAGTTATTCATATAATGAGCCAATCAGAGATTGCGGTAAGCTACTGTAAGAAATGTAAGCAGACCTCAAGGAGTTAACCTTCTTGTTTTATACCAAAGTGACTTATTACAAAGTCATTATTATACCAGGCCACTGAAAATGAAACCTCCCAAGTTAGGCCGAGTTTTCAGTGCATATTTCCTCACGGTAGGGTTGGTTTCTGTTTGATGATTCTCTGTCTTAGTTTTCATCTTATTTTTCTTCCAGTTAATCGGACATGCTTGCAAGACGGAGTCTGTTTCAATTCTACTTTGCATCACTTTTCATGGTTTTGTAATCCTGTTTCTCCATTGTCTTTTTGGTTGTATGTAGTTGGTTTTCTTATCATGGGCGATCTAACCCATTTGATTGGCCAATTGGAGGTTCTATTCTTGAAACTTTTGATTGCTTATTAAACCCCTTAGATTAAAGGGAATAGATGCCTATCAAGTAAGGGGAGCCCCCTGTCCAGTAAAGCAATATGTGGAACACACTGGAATACACCCCTACTAAATCACTTTAAAAAAAAAAAAAATGATTCCCAGAAGAAAAGTTAATACATCTTATTTTTTTGTTTACTGACAGAATTGGGGCAATACATTTCACCACCACCACCACCATTCATTTTGCCATTGGCAGGCATGCTTTTTGAAGAATCAAGCAATATTCAAACCCACGGAATGAACTATACATAATTACAATTGATTACCGAAGAAATACTTATTTTGTATTTACTGATTAACTGCTAGTTGATTGCAGTGACATCACTGCTACCATTCATTGTGCATCTGCAGGCTTTTTAGCAATCTGCGATGCTTTGAGCTCAGACCAATTCTTTGTTATTTTCAATCATAGACATTTAAAGATCTGTATCTAACAGTCATCAACTCACATACCAGCAACCATTGCATTGTTGTTTTCTATAGATGTGTTTTAAAGTTATGATTGACGTGCTAGTGATAACACCTCAACTCATATACCATGCAATACCATACATAGCAGTCATAGTCAGCAACTCACATACCAGACATAACTTCTGTTGTTTTCTCTATAGACAGTTTAAAGATACTGATCTGACAGATGCTGGGTGGGATAATACCTCAGCTGTATGTATTAGTAAGTCAGCAACTCACATACCAGGGATACCATTGCTATTGTTGTTTTTCTATAATCGTGTTTAAGATATTGATGTTACAGTGCAATAGGAGGATTAACACCTCAACTCACATACCAGGCATACCATTGCTATTGTTTGTTTTTCTATAGATATGTTTAAAGACATTGATCTGATCAGGTGCTGGGTGATTATACCTCAGCTGCAGTGGCGTACCAGGTGGGGGGGGGCAGGGGGGGGCAGGTGCCCCTGACGACTTGGCCGGGAAAAAAATTGCAAAAAATCATGGCTAAATCACGTTTTTAGCCTCTGACCGGGAAACATTGGCCTTTGACCCCCCTGAGAGTGAAATTTCCCAAGCTGGGAAATTGCCCCCTCAGGCTGGCAGGCCCCGTTCTCCACTGCTCAGCTTAGTTTGCAGTAGCTTTATGTTGCAGTCCATGGAGGGGACCTACAATACATATAATTTATAATTAGCAAAACCTAAAATAGGTTCATTCAACGATCTAAATTAGCTGATTTCGACTTGTAAACATTCATATAAGTTGATGAGCTCCGAATTTCAATATGTTTTTTCAATATTTTTTGTGTAGTAGTTTTAATCCGGTTTCAGTTGTTCTCGCAAATCGGGTGGCTGAGTCACTCACACGCAATGCCGCTGCTATTTGAGGATTTATTGGAGCAAAAATAAGTGAGTCAAAGTGCGGTTGGTCCACCATTAACCTCTCCAGAGCTGACCCTGTAGGGTAAATTTCTTTTCATTATACAGGGTAACCAGCTACCCTCCCACACGATGGGGTACGGATTAGCCATCAACCACTCGGCCCCTGGGAAATCAGTATTACTGGTACCAGTCAACAAGTAATTATGCCCTCAAAGGAAACCTGTCCTGACGTTTTAATATATAATTTTTGCTATTGGTCACATCCTAAATAATAATAAAATACTTTGATTGATTAAGAAATACATAGATGAAGAATAGCATGTTTGAATATGCTGATGTCAATTTTGAATAAACACATCCCCAAAAGTGTCTCACTTTAACAAGCCACAACAAATTAGTCTTTAATTTAGTAAAAAAAACTTTTTATTTTTTGCTTTTTTTAAGTTTTTTATTTTTTTCTTTGTTTGTCCATTTATTTATTTATCTAATTATTCTTACTTTTTGAGTCTTCTTTTTTCATATATAATATTCTTGATAATGTAAAAGACATCTTTATCTATTATAGGGATGTCTGGATGTTCGGAATACGATGGGTAATAATGGATTGTGACTCTGGATTCGGCCTATGGAGATACAATAAGCACATTATCTGCCATTAGACATCTAGTAATATCAGAAACACCTCATGCTAGTAAGCCTCTTCAACTAATGCTATTATGATCTTCACAGACTATATTCTTTCTGTTGGCTCAAACCTTTCATAATACAATACTTGTTATGCGATGTCTTCAGTGTTTCCTTCATTTCTAACATAGCGGCAACAACTGTATAGTTTCTTTTTTTTCTGTTTACATTTAAGTTCTTCACAGTTACAATTGAAAAGTCTGGGAATATATTTAACGCAGGAGCTAAAAGATGTAAAAAGTGAGATTTCAACTCCCTTGGGGGGGGGGTCCTGGTCATTGACCAGGGGATATCATGCACAACCATGGGTTTCAAAAGTACCCTATACAAGTAATTGATTGGTCTAAAAGCACCTAAACAATATGGCAATGTAAAATCCTAACCCTTACATTTGCCTACCCGTAACAAGTATCTGTGATACGTGGTACTTGCTTTCTAAGATGAGCATGGTACCCAATAAACTCCTGAGGACCCTCCCCGTGGCCAAATTGATAAACACTGGTGTCCTAATCACGTAAGTTCAAAGCCCGGTTCAAGTATGAAAGGTACACCCTTTTTTCCCAGATTTGAGTGTTTTTGATACCCTTTTCATGTTATTATGTGATGCTATCTGGAAAAACCCGCCCATGGTGCAAATTTTATATTTTGAGTTTTGAACTACATTGTAAAGTGTTGAAATATAAAGTTCCATAACTTTTACTTCTTGCTTTCTATGATTACCCATATCAAAAGTTATGCCTTATACAATCTGACAAAAATAAAGTACAACATACAGTTTTGAGGTATTTCTTTATTTTTTTTCAAAACTGTCCTATGCGACATGTGGCGGGTTTTCCCAGATCACATCACATATGTATTGTGCCTAATCTTGAAAAAATACCCTTTTATGTGTTTTTTGGTCGTACATGATATCTCCTTGTCAATGACCAGTGACCCCCTCCTGAATGATCCAGAGGACAACATATAACCCTGTTGAAAATTCTAGTTGATTCAAAGCCCGGTTCAAGTATGAAAAGTACACCCTTTTTCCAGATTTCAGTGCTTTTGATACCCTTTTCATGTTACATACATGTATTGTGCCTAATCTTGAAAAAATACTCTTTTTATGTGTTTTCTGGTCGTGCATGATATCCTCTTGTCAATGACCAGTGACCCCCTCCTCCAGAATGATCCAGAGGACCACATAAACCTGCTGAAAATTCTAGTTGATTCTAACACTTTGTGTTAAAGCAATAACAGCACATTTTTTGAAGAGCGCCCCCAATTTTCAAATTTGATATTTTTGCACAGTTATGTTGGTAATTGTCTAGGATAGAATGGCCTTCACCCCAAAACCCCCATCTGTAAAGTTTCACGCCAATATTTCAACCCGTTTTGATGTAAGAGCTAAAAAATGTGATTTTGTAATCCCCATAGAGTACAGTTTCTTTCCATTTGGTCTAATCCCATTTGGTCTCATAGCCATTTGGTCTCACTTCATTTCATCTAAACCCATATTGTCTAATACCAATTTGTGTAATAACCATCTAGTCTAACATCCATTTTATCTAATAACCAGAATGTCTAACATCCATTGGTCTAATGCCCATCTAGTCTAATGCCCATTTTGTCTACTACCGTTAGGTCTAATAACCACAAACACCATTTGGTCTAATTCCCATTTGGTCTAATATTCATCTAGGCTAATATCCATTTGGTCTAATACCCATTTGGTCTAATATCTATTTGGTCTAATATCCATTTGGTCTAATATCCAGTTGGTCTAATGTTCACCTGGTCTAATATCTACTTGGTCTAATAATACCTATTTAGTCTAATATCCATTTGGGTGTTAAACCCAAAATATTTGATCTTAAACATTGATTTAAATATTAGACCAAATAATTGTTAGACCAGATGGGCATTAGACCAAATGGATATTAGACCAAATGGGCATTAGACCAAATGTGTATTAGACCAAATGAATATTAGACTAGCTGAATATTAGACTAAATGGATATTAGACCAAATGGATATTAGATCAGATGGATGTTAGACCAGATGGATATTAGACCAAATAGGTATTACCTATGCGAAAAAAGCATGGTTTAACCATGGTTAACCATGGTCAACCATGGTTCAACCATGAGGTTTGACCATGGTCGAACCATGGTTAGCCATGTTTATGAAAAATGGCACGCCACGGTCAACCATGGTCAAAAACAATCCAAAGTGACCATGGTCAACCATGGTGAAAACTCTGCATGTTTTACCATGGTCGGCAGTAGTGCCATTTTTAAAAAACATGGTCAACCATGGTTAATATGACCATGTTTAACCATGGTTAAAAACTCTGCATGTTTGACCATTGTTAACCTATAAGCAAGGGGCAAAATATAATATATCATTTGTAAAAAAGCTTCAACAGTATGAACACACTAAGTAAAGACTAAAGACTCATAAAAATGGTGACCTACATCACAGAGATTCACAGTGGTGAAAAAAAATCCCGAAAACCTTGGGGAATCTCTGCATTGCGGTGAAAACAATTGCACTGAAGTGACCATGGTCAACCATGGTCAAATGAGGTGATACACATGGTCAATTGACCATGGTATACTTGAAGTGACCATGGTCAACCATGGCCCACAAGATGATGACTGTGGCTGACAATGCTCAGCCATGCTAAAGCATGGTCGACCATGGTATACTTGAAGTTACCATGGTCAACCATGGTCAAGTCAGGTGATGACCATGGCTGACCATGTTTAGCCATGCTAAAGCACGGTCGACCATGGCTGATCATCGCTGACCATAGTCAACCATGGTCAGCTGTGTCTTGATTAACCTAATTAACCTAAAGCTCCGCATGATGATTTTGAAAAAATTTTTCTCACAATTCTTGAAGTGACCATGGTCAGACAATACAGCCACTAAGTGTCATGTCAACCATGGCCAGACAATTATCATTTTCCTAATGTAGCAACCATGGTCAGACATGGGCTACTTGAAGTGACCATGGTCAACCATTGTCAGCCATGGGACTACCTTGTTCAACCATGATCAGATGTGAGTTTCTGGGTTAGTGACCATGGTCAGTCACAATTGCACTGAAGTGACCATGGTCAACCATGATCAAATGAGGTGATAAACATGGTTGACCATGGTATACTTGAAGTGACCATGGTCAACCATGGTCAAGTCAGGTGATGACCATGGCTGGCCATGTTCAGCCATGCTAAAGCATGGTCGACCATGGTATACCATGGGGACCATGGTAACCACGGTTGACCATGGTCAAGCCACCATGGCTGATCATCGCTGACCATAGTCAACCATGGTCAGCCATGTCTTGACCATGGTTGACCACGGTTGACCATGCTAGCACGGTTGACATTTCGCCTAGGTAGACCAATTGGCATTAGACCAGTTTGGTTATAGACGATGTGGATATTAGACGACATGAGTTTTAGACCAGATGAATATTAGACTACATGGCTATTATACTAAATGGTTATTAGCCTAAATGGTATTAGACCAATTGAGTTGACAAAATGTCCATTTTTTTAGAAAAGACCAATTGGATTTAGACTAAATGGCAATTCCCCTATCTGTATTGATCACCAAAATGGGGCAATTTCTGCTCATAACATCCAGCCAACATCCTTTAGCCATAGATTTCCCGGGTAAATGGGAAAAATATTAGCTTTCTTCTGATACCAAAATGTTGACCACTTTCCAGTAAAGCTTAGGTCCCCCTGGGACCAAGGCTATTAGTGATCGGACCATGGCCCTTTAATCCCCGCTACAAGAGTATATGCTGCAGTTCGTGAACTTCTGCACAGGGATTTGTTTCCGATGGTTGTGAAATTTCCTTCCTCCAGCGACTACAGTGTGTAAAAATCACCACACCACACACAAATATCAAGTACAGAAAATCTCTATTCCAGACTTCATCGATTACAAACTGTTGCTTTAATTGACTTTTGAAAAGTAAAATTTTGTGGGGAAATCCCCTAGAAATCATGTTTGTAGAAATTATCCACATGGAAAATCTAAGTGAATTCACAAAAATAGGGGAGCAGAACAGTGACGCAATAATTATAGATCAGACCATTTTCATGACCTTTTTACATAAATGAAAATCATGAAAATCACCATTTTCATGTATGTTACCCACAAATAAAAAAATGGACACAGTTGTATAGAGTAGCAATTTATGACCGACCCCCCTCCAAAAAATGACCCATCTATATATAGGCATGGTGGAAAAAACGACTCCATTGTTGTGTAAGGGTGAAAATGCAACCTATATATTGGCGCCACACATAGCTCCCCTAATTTTTTCCACTAGTACATACACAAGCACATACACCCCCTCCCCGAAGTTGCTCCACGTTTTCCCCCCATTATAGTCATTGTTATTCTCTTTAGCCACTTCATATGCAAACTTTAAGGCCAATTATCCCCATATATTCTAGAAATTTCTATCCAATTATAAATTTGTAATTTGCTAAATATAACCATATACTAATCTATTGTGAAACAACACCTGTGGTGAAAAAAAAAATTCCCATCAATAATACTTTTAAGTGTAGATTTGTATAATAATTGACTTACCGGTGTAATATTTTAAGAAATCAGCCTTAACAGAGGGGAAGTTCAGGTTGCGGAAGTATTAGTCCCACATTTGTGTCGGTACAATGAAGAAATAATTTTCCTGTATTGCATTGACACAGATTTGTAATAGGCAAATAGGCGTAGATTTGATGCCTAAACCAGACGTAAACATCGATGTTGTCACTTTTTAGAGTACAACTAAATGCTTGTTAAAGGGGGGGGTCCTGAATTTATTTGTATCACAGTTTTCAACTTGATAGATGTACTTCACCCCAAAAAACCCATCTGTGAAGTTTCACACCATATTCAATCTGTTTTCATGTGAGAGCTAAAAACTGATTTTGTAAGCCCTTCAGAGACCAATCATGGTCATGCTGTTGATGGATATAGTTATACCAAAATTAGGTCAAGCAATATTGATAACACTTCAAATATTGGCTCATGACTTTGGAGAATTTAAGGTTTTAAGTTATAGAGAACAATCAAGGGGACTTGAGGTTACCTGGTAAGTTTGAACTCCCTATGGCAACCAATGTCTTCATGGGAGTATTGATTAGCCTGTTAAAGGTGGGTCAATGTGACGAAATTTCAAATAACAGGGGTCCCTAACATGTGTAAATTCTGATTTTTGCACTGATGTAACTTTCATCAAAAAATATCCCCTCTGAAAGGATTAAGCTGATAACCGTTTCTTTGGTACAAAAATGTGAATTTCTCATCCTTATAGGAGCATAGAATTCATTCCTAGGGAATCTAGTGTCTGATCTCTATGTAAATCACTACATATCACAGAAATGTGGATGACTTGAAATCTCTCGTTGCCACCTTCGTAGCCACGGTGCACCCCACCCGCATAGGTACCACATTCGCCGGCCACAAAAGTGGGGGTAATCATCCGCTTAGGTACAACGAAGTAGCCTTTTTCCACTATTACCCCCCATGCGGGAGTACTGTGGCGGTACTCTCCCATGCCTATGATTCTTTAGCTCTGTGTGATTATTTTTAGTAATTTTTATCCTTATTTAACATTTTGGTATATGTTTTTATACACAAATGTCTATATAGGGGTTTATGGGTATGCTTTAAACTCAAATACGATTTATTAAGCTTGAAAATGATCACAAAGTTGTAAACAACAAGGAATGTTTTGCAACCCTCTCTGGCCAAAGAGTGCTTCCGTACGAGCAGCCCGTAGGGGAGTACCTGTGAAGAGATCTGCAGAGTTACTCCACTAGTGGTGGCTTACATGGGTACCTGTCGTCACCAGCAGGCAAACTGCAGAAAGTTCAAAAAAAAAAAAAAAAAAAAAAACTACACGGCCGGATTCTTACTCACTTGGTAGCCTATACGTCAGCTACAAACAACCATGGTCCTACCTTGGCAGCTACTGCACAGTACACACTGGGCTAAATTGCAAAGGCGGTAGCTGCAAGATGGGCTTACTAAGTACACATTTATTAGTTATACAAATGTGGCTACTCTGCTTTTCCTACCCCTTGGGCTTAACCCTGTAGTTGCCCACTAGGTGGAAGAGAAGGTGGATTGTTGAGTAACAGTACCGGAGTAGACAACTCAGCTACCACGTAGCTACTCCCGTCGTTACAACGACTCCTTTTTGAGAGTGTGTGAAAATTTCACATGAAATAGGCTCTATACACTTGGGCTCCGTTAGCGTTTTTTGAACGTTTTTTAGGAAAAACATTACGAAATTCACATCGGTCGGGGCATCATCAAAACCCATATTACGGCCTTGTAATAAAAAATGCAATAAATCCAAAAATATCAAAAACATAAAATTGGGCCATAGAAATAACCCGGCGCGGCGCTGAAGCCGGTGTAACCACGTAGCTACTACTCTCCAACGACAGTGGCAGACAGCCTCTGTTGTGTACACTTCCTCTAACGCGGGCAAAATACCGGAATCCTGGCCGGCGAGTGTACGTCTATGGGTAGGTAATCCATGTCTACTCGGTTGTAGCTGCGTGGTAACTACCCTGAAGAAATTGGCCGTGATATAGGAATTGATCGGGGTGGCTACGTAACATAGCTGCTACCACCACCCAGTGGCTTGTTGTACTTTGCAAGTACTTAGTTGTAGTTACTGCATCATAATCGCATCAAGGGGGTACCCTTGGAGTAGAGCTAAGCATGCCATGGGAGCTAAGCCTCTGGGTTACACCGTGATTAGGAATCTTGCTGTGTAGGTAATTTGTATGTGAGCAACCATATTTTCTCTGATTTCAAAATGTTTCCAATTTTTTAATTGCAAAAATTATACATTCATGTCCATATTTTGGAATCACATGAAAAATGCCTCAAATGATACAAACAAGCCCTAGTCTTAGACAGGATTCAATTTTTTTCAAGATGGGCTTTCCCAAATGACATGCCTTCATTTGGGAAGCCATCTCAAAAACCTGACTTATGTTGTTTAAATTTATACAGAATCTATCATGGTAAAGGTGTATTGGGAAGGAGTTATAATGCCACTGTCTGTGAGTTTCATCCTACCCAACTTCGGGGGTGGGGTAGGGGGTGTGGGGCACGCCAAGGGAGTGGGGGAGGGGCTTACAAAACTTTTAAACTCATGCTTTTCAAATCCTATAAGCTCTGCATAATTGCAATTTTTGGCACGCAGAGCCGGGCCCAAACATTATCATGGCATTTGAGCATGTGAACTTTTAATATACACATGAAGTGTTCGCCTAACTTGCTACTGTCTGAACCCCAGGACTGAAACTTCTAACAATTTGTCAAACATTTCCAATGCAGGCGCTTATTAATTTTCCCGCAACTTTAATTTTATTAAAGACGACAAGTTTAATCACAATTGCATGAAGATGTTAAAAACTGGTTAGAATCATTTGAGGCATCGTATTGACATGCCGTATAATACTCCGTGATATGTGTAAAAATTTGTCAAGTGAAAGTTATAGCTTGTGTTTTTCCTGTGACCTTGAGAGCTTTTAGTCTACAGAGAAAAAGAGAATATTATGGTATGTATTAGTTGTTATAAAGACAATATGAATAGCATTACATGCAAAATGGTAATTTTCCAGTCCCAGTTCATAAAGGGTTGCACCACATTGTAATGACTGTCCAAGTTTCCCCAGGTTAAAGGACTGGCCCAGTTAATTCCATACTGTTTCAATTTTCATTGAATGAATTTTACTCCAATACCCATCTGCAACGTTCACATCATCTTCATTTCATTTTGAATATGAGAGCTAAAACAGAATTTTTAAAGGTCCATGGCCATCGTAATAGCCTCTGTCCACCAGAAGCCCAGATTTTACGGAGTGGTCACATTTTGGTATCAGAAGAAAGCTACTATTTTTCCTCATTTACCCTGTGAAATCTTAGGGCCAAGGATGTGTTGGTTTGGAATGTAATGAGCGAAAATGTACCCTTAAATTTGGTCGACCATAGTAAATTTTACACAGTATCTACAGTACTCTATGTGGCCTATGGGGCCTACGAAATCACGTTTTCTGCTCGCACATGAAAACGCATTGAAATAATATCGGCGCAAACTTTACAGGTGGGGTTTTGTGGTGAAGGCACTCTATCACGATGAAAACTGCTCCAAATTTAAATTCGGGCCATCCCCCTTTAAGCTGTAGAATAGTATTGCAAAAATTATTATTGATTGACAAAATGGAGCACTCCCTTCACTTCATGATTCCCAAATCAAACATGTTTTTACCAACAATTTCCAAAAAGGCAAATGATACAAAATAGTAATAGTTAAGTCTCCAGCCACAAGAAAAATAGTAACTTTCTTAGATACAATATTTTGACAACTTTTTGTGAAATTGAGTCCTGGGGATGACTTACTATTAATGGGCCATGACCTTACTTTCATAGATAATAATTAAAGTGGAATGGTGATCATTCAGAAAGAGTTGAATGTATTAATAGAACTGTTTTATTTAAGACCCAACAAACCCCAAAAAACAACAAGAACCATGTACATGATCATTGAGGTGGAATAATTTTGAATGGGTGTGCACCCATCATTTTTGTTCTTATGTAGATTTCAAATTAAGTGAGAGTGGCTTGAAAATTTCCATAGTGTGGATATTGGATAACGAGGTTCAACATTTTGGGCTGAGCCATGTGGAGACTCGGTCTTTGGCGGTGATTACAAAACAGATTATGGCCAGCCACTGCGGAGAAGGACTTGGTACAATTACTGCTCTGCATAACTGCTCTACAACTCTGCAGGGAGATGTATTAGCTCCCTTTATTTTCATTTGTGCTGATAGACTACTCTTGCTGCAAAAGGCCACAAAGACTACTTGCTGTTAGACTACTTGCTGCAAAGGCAACTAAAGATACAGATTCCGATTTGATGACACATCCCTTCAGTCCAGAGGTATCCAGCCCAAGCTTAAACACCAGAGTTCGCTGGACGATATCGCCCTACTGGGTCTTCATCCCTAGAGCTCGGCACAGTTATCAAGACAGCAGCTTGGCAGCTGAAGAATGGGCCTTATCATCAGTGTGCAAAAGACAGTACATGACTACCAACTGCAACCCACCTTCCACGCTTAATTTTATGGCGAGTGCATCAACCATGTTCCGACGTCAAAATCTTGGTTGTATGATGGCTTCCAGTACTAAAGACCTTAACAGACAAAAAGCCCTTGCCTGGGCAGCATTTGAATTTTGAGCGCATATGGAGAAGTCAAAGTAATACCAATCAAATGAAAGTTCTGCCTCTTCAACACCACATGTGTGACATATTTTGTATGGCCGCGAAACTTGGGTGCTGACAAACAATTTGAGAGTAAGGTCAATTCTTTTGCAACATGTTGCTACAGAGTCATGCTGAACGTCAAGCGCTTTGATCGTGTCCCAAATGCCAAAATCTATCTGTACAGGTACGGACCCTCTGATAAACCGAGTAAGACTGAGACAGCTTACTTTTCTTTGTCATATCTAAGGATGCCAGAGGGAGATCCTAGTAGGTATATGCTTTCTACACACCAACACATGGCAAGAGGAAGTCAGGCCGACAGAGAACCTCATATCTCTCCTACATCCAAAAGCTCTTGGGGGACACATACAACAGTTGCAACCAAAGGCTATCTCCAACTTGCCCAAAACATAAGTGACTGGAGGAAACTTGCGGTCGCCTGCTGCGCAGTCGACGACTGATGATGATGACAATTACTGCTCTTCTAATGGTCCGTAAATAAATACTACTTCCAGGGTTGCTGCCTCATAATCCACCTTGGCGTAATTAACAAAATGGATCCCAATAAAAAGTAGTTCATTTTGTGTATTGATATTATGAATGCACTATTTCTCCTATGGGCTGTTGTAAGGAATATTCTAAACACTTGAGATTGTTTATGTAATTCATTGGTTTCTTAGCCGTGGTGATTAGACGATACACATGGTACAGCGCGTACGCGTCAATTTCGCTCCGCGTCACGCACTGCTCGGGCCAATCCAAGGCGCATAGTAAACAACGGACTTTGATTAAATTAAAAGCCGGGGTAATCCGTTTAGTAAAACCTATCAACAATTTCATATCTCGTTACCAAATAGCTGCTTAATTTGATAAAGTGTTAAATGATAAAGAAATGTATTGTTTTTAGCCTTGCCATGGTATCTATCGTGTCATATTACATTGCACAGCCGACAGCATATTTTAGCGTAAACCACTCGTGCTTGCCCTCGTTTCCCAGGAGAGGTGTCAAATCATGCCTAGCATGGTTCATCCCATGGTCAGCATGGTAGATCTGTGGCTGACCATGGGCCACTGTGCTTTGACCATGGTCAACCAGGTTTTGATGGAACTGGCAAACCACAAGTCCAACCTATGTTAACATGGTAAAAAACTATTATGATCATGGTCCAAAAACATGCTCAATGTCCATGGTCAACACCAACCCCATATGTTTAAAGACCCCACCCCACCC